>CM069530.1:12120000-12322500 GCA_035773235.1 Eospalax fontanierii | reverse complement strand
TAAAATATTGAAAGTAAAGAAAAAGTATTCAAAACAATTCCTGGAGCTATGAGGTCAATGCAAGCAGAGGAAGCAATTTTCACTTCGAATTTAGGATAAAAGAATTAATCAATTGAAGATGTGTTGCTCTGCAGCATGAATCTAAAAATCTTGATTATATGACAATCAAATACTATACAAGTATCACTCAACAACACAAATAAAAATACAAAGAAAGATTAGATTGTATGATCCATCTCTAATATTCCTTCAAAAATATCAGTGGAGAAACATAAGGGCGTAGTAGACACAGAGAACAAGTAAATAATATATAGCGTGATAATTGTGTATATAAAAAACTTATCTTTCTCACAAGAAAAAAATATACACTTTTATTTCAAGGCAGTTGAAACATTCCAAATGTATTGGTCACAAAGAAAACATCAATGAGCAGCAATTTGGGGAGGTAATGTTCCTAATAAATATATTAAGAATAAAGAAGAATCAAGCCAAGGAAGCACTGAGCTGGGAATATTTCACAGGAATCCTCCAAACTTAGCTAACCACTCATTCTTGTGCCAGTTAAATTATTCCACAACGGGAGTCTGCATACTGTCCTGCAAGGTTAGGAAAGTAAACCTTTGGATGCAAGGACTGTCAGGTCTTTATTCAGTCTACTCAACTCTGTCTACAGAATGAAAATGGCCGCAAACATGTGTAACTGAAGGGGCAGACAGCTCTGCACTGATAGAATCCCATTACAAAACCAGGCAGACAACTGTAGGTTGAAAACTATGTTTTAGAGTGCAGTTTAAAAGGTGTAGTTTTAAAATTACAGTAATTACGTTTATAAAATAGTACAATATTGGACAAGCCCCTAAAGCATAGTCATGATATTAGTTCTTACATACAGCCAGGCAAAAATATTGAGAAAATATCAGCGAGTAAAAGTAAAATCCAGCAGCATATTAAGGGAATAATGCAAAATAATCTGGTGGGATTTATCCAGCAATGTAAAGAAAGCTCAGGGTTAGCAACCTACCAGCATAGCTCATAGGTTGTGATAGTGGCTTGAAAGTAAAATTTCCAACAGCTATTATTCATGAGAAAAATATTCATATAATAGTTACAAGAAAGTAAGACTTTAATATGCCTTTATTAAACTAAAGTCCAGAATCAAGCTAAATAAAAGGGTAGAAAATGTCCTTTTAAAAACTAAGATGTCTATTAGCAAGTAATCTAATAGGTACAAAAATTATGAAGATTGAAATACAATATATATTTATATATGATTGTTTACCTAGAAAATTCAAGAGACTTGATAAAAAAAAATACCTCATTACCCACAATAAAAAGCATGGAAAGTGTGGGTAAAGTGGCTCAGTACTTTCATATAAGAATCTCTTTTTATACCTGAATCTGTATGAACACAAACAGTTAGAATGATAAAAGAAACAATTAAAAATAACAATAAATTACTGAAGTCAAATCGTATTTTTAAACGCCTACAAGACTGATAGTAAGAAAATCTCACGTGTGCGTATGTGCTTGTATGAGTGTGTACATAGGTGAACTCACCAACAAAGCCTGAGAAAGACACCAGGTCTCCTTTTTTATCACACTCCACCAGACTCCTAAGAGATAAGGTCTCTCCTTGAACCTGGAGCTGGCTGTTTCTCAGCCATGCTCATCAGGTAGCAAGTCCCATCAAACCTGTGTCTGTCCTTCAAACTACTAGGCTCACAGGTCCTTTTGGTGTAAGCTCTAGGAGTCTGTACTCAAGTCCTCGTGTCTGCACAGCAAGCCCTCTTAACCACTGAAACATCTTCCTATCCCCAGAAAGACATTTAACTTCAAGCCTTAGTAGGGTACTCAAAAAGACTTTAAGTAGATGAAATATATATCTACTGTATTTAATCTCAGCTAAACTCAATGTCATGAAGTTATTATCAAACCCTTCTCATGTTCCACTGTAAATTCATCGTTATTCTGACTTGCTTTTCTATCACGTGATAAACACCATGACCAAAGGTAACTTGAGGAGGAAAGGGTTTAACTTACAGGTTACAGTTCCTCATCCAGGGAAGCTCAGGCTGGGACTCAAGGCAGGAGTTGAAGCAGAAAGTGTGGAGGGACACTGCTTACTAACTTGCTCTCAGGCCCCAGATGAGCTACATTTCTTACACAGTCTAGGCCCACCTCCCAGGTATAGTACCACCCACAGTAGGCTGGGCCAAACAGACATGCTCACAGGTCCATCTGATGGAGGAAATTCATTAACTGCAGGATCCTCTTCCCAGGTGTGTTAGGTTGACAACCAACATTAGTCATCACATGGCAGTGGGGCTGAGCTGTTTGAGAAAGGGAGCTGAAAGAGCCTGCTAGCAAGCATGAAGCCATGTTCTGTTGGTTTCTGATCTGAGCTCCTGCATGAGTTACTGCCTTGGCTTCTCCCAAGACAGTCTGTAACCTGTATGCTAAAATAAACCCTTTCCTCCCCAAGTTCCTTTCGGTCATGGTGTTTATGACAACAACACGAATGAATGACAGTCTTCTGAGTGACATGGAAAGGAATATAATAGAATAGCAAACACATCAATGTAACAAGCAAAACATAACATTTGAGAGAGGAGGTTAATGCGTCGAAGCTATCCCTATTATAAAACCTAATTAATTAATTTTCAGTGTCTTATTACATGTGAGTAGATAGATCAAAGAATAAGTAGAGGAACAGACCCAGTTACATACAGGGCTTTATTTTGGTTTACATCTATCTGTAGATGCAATCCGGATGATTCAGTACATGTTATTGAGGCAATTAGGAAGCCACTTTAAGAAAACAAAGACTAAATCACTGTGCCACTCTATGGCAACATTCAGACATAGCTTAAAATAGCACCACCAAGTTCCCAGGGTATATACAGTACAAGAAAGACATTTCCAAATTGAACACAAAATCTAGAAAGCATATGAGAACAGGCTAAACACTTTTACTACATACACACCAAACTGTAAGCATAGACAAAAATGATCATAAACGAAGCAAGCACAAAAGCCAAACATTCAAAAAAGATTTGAAATTTAAAGGTCATCATCACAAATCAGTAAAGAACTGCAAAATGTCTAAATGAGTGGAGAGATCGCTCAGCAGAAAAAGAACTTGCTGTGCAAGTCTGACTGTCTGAGTTCAAGTGTCCAGAACCCAACCCACACAAGAGCTAGATGTTGTGGTATAGCTGTTTATGATTCCATCGTACCTATGGGAAGAAGGTAGGCAGAGACAGGACAATCTGCAAAAGTCCCCAGGCCAGCTAGCTTGGCTTGTGCAATAGTAAAGAAACTGTCTCAAAATAGGCAAAAATTGACAGACAAGGTTGTCCTTTGACCTTTACACATTTACCATGGAACATGTGAACCGTCATACATGTGTGCCTGCACTCACACACATGAACATATACAATAACATATTGAACATACACAATAACATATTGCACATACACACATACACACAAATGCCTAAGTGAATAATTTAATGTAAAAAAAAAAAAAAACAAGTACAAATGGTTTTTAAAAAATGTTCACCCAGACTGAAGAGATGGTTTAGGGGCTAAGAGCATTCACTGCTCTTACAGAGTTTGGTTCTAGCACCCAGGTCTGGTGGCTTACAACCACCATCTCCATCTATATATCCATTATTATATATAGTTATATACAGTCATATTATATATTATAATTTTCTTCATATATAATTGTAATTATAATTTATAATATTCTGCCTTCTACTCTGAGTTTAGTTTCTTCTACTCTGAGTTTAGTTTCTTCTACTCTGAGTTTAGTTTCTTCTACTTTCTGGACATGGACTTTGCTTTATTGATTTTAGACTTTTCTCACTGTCAAATCTAAGCAGAAAAATGTGACAAATGTCCCTTTAGGTGCTTCTAGAAATCCCTTTACTTATTGAATCTCTATTGTCTCGCACTTAAAATATTTTTAACTGTCAATACAATGTCTTAATTGACTCATGGGCTTCATAGATGTGTCCTATATAATCCCAAATATTTGGAGAATTTACAGCTCTCTCTCACTCTTTCTGTCTCTGATATGGATTTCTGCACATAGTAATGTCAACTGTTCAAAATTAAATTGAGACTAGTTTTATGACTCTGGATATGATCCATATTGATAAGTAGACAGTGTGACTTTGAAAACAATGCATGGAGGCTTGTGTTTTATAAATGCTCAGGAGAGTGAGATTAATAATGCTGCTGATATTGCACATACTTTCATTTGCATGTGGCACAGCTGCTGTCTAATACCAATTTCTGACAGAGATGTTGAAATCTTCAGCTATGGCAGCACATTTGATCAAAAGTGCACAGGGTTATACTTTGTCAATATTAATCCTATTAACAAATGCATTGCAAATGTTGAAACACATTTATTGGACACATTGATAGTTGTCATGTATATCTGATGCCTAAGTGAATAGTATAAAATGTCCTTTTTGTTTCTGATCAAATTGTAATCAGTACATCTATTTTATTTAACATTAAAATAGAGCATTCTCTTTTTCTTATTACAAAGCCTTATTTAAATTCAATCTGGCTCCATTATGGTGATAATACATAGAGATAACACGAGGATGCATTCTCCTTTTTCTGTTTATTTACTCTTAAAAGCTCAGCCTTTTATCTGGAAGGTGTATTCCCTTGCATGAAGCATGATTACTGAGGTGACCAGATGAAGGCTTACCACGTTGCCATTTGCTTGTCCCTTTCTGTCTTCTGCATTCCTTTAGATTCAATGAAAGATCTGTTAGAATTCTGTTTTATTTCTCTGTAACCTTTTTTGGTAAAGAGTATTTTAATGATTAACTGAAAGGTTACAGTACTCAAAATTTTACAATTGACTCGGAATTGCTACTACAATGTGTAAAAGCAAGCACTTCCAAACAGAGTTCCATCTGTCTTGATTGCATGCATTTTTGTTATATTGTTTATATATCTTTGAATGTAATTATAATAACTAGCTTATAATCTTTGTTCATTTGAACTGTAGGCATAGAGTTGGTATCCATGATTTTGTCTTTGGATTGAGTCACAGTCTCATTTCTTTATGAATCAGGTCATTTGGGATTCAGTCTTACACATCTGAAGTATAGAGGAGCTGATATTTTCAATCTATAGCTGACTTGACTAAGGTCAAAGTCGACTGCATTTCTTCAACTGGACTTCAGCAGAAACATGAGGTGTTTGTTGTCCTTTTTTTCCTTTGAGCTTCAGACAGCCTGCTTAAGATCTGTCAAATGATTGTTCAATTTAAGGGTGATCCAGAGATGTTGCAATGGCTCACACACACAACTTAAGTCTTTTCACATCTAACATCTTTCATGCTGTTAGACTGTAAGACCTTCAGCTTGTTAGAATTTGTCTTGTATATTTAAAGATTATTTTCTCTAGAGTTTGTAATCATTACTTGATATGAGTTATGTTGCTATTTGAATTTGCAAAGCATATTTTTAATAAAAGAAATTGATCTAGTCATGGTGGTATACAACTGTAAGCTCAGCACTTGGGAGGCAGAGGCAAACAGAACTCTGTGTGTTCAAGGCCAGCCTGGTCTATGCAGTGAGTGCTAGGCCATCCATGACTGTATAGTGAGACCCTGTCTTTAAAATAAATACATACAAAGAAATGGAAATAAAACTGCAATGAAATATTGTTTTGAATCTGTCAGAATGGAAGGAATAAAAACGTATATAACGTAGATACAGTTTTATATGTTGCTAAAAGTAAGTTATTATGACTCATTTTTACCTAGTTAGGGGAAGTAAATCCAAATGTAAGGATCCATTCTACCAACAGCCACAAGCAAGTGCCAATGATGATGGCTTTACAGGAATACCGACTGCAAGATTGTAACTGTAAAGGAAGTCAAGATGCTATTACCCCACCATGAGAAATCAGTTAATCTTTGTGTGTATGTGTATATGTGTGTGTGTGTCAAGGTACGTATGTCTATGAGTGTGTGATAGTGTGTGAATGTGTGCATATGTAAGTGTGTAAATGTGTGTGTATGACTGTGTGTGTGGCTTGTACAGTGCCTGGTTGTGTCATTCACCCAAGTGTCTTACAATCATTATTTTGCATAACTTTTCAACGATGCAACTATTCCACTTTATATTCCTCAGAAAAAGTAAGCAATATATTGCATTTGATTCAGATAGTAAATGGCAGGATTGGCACTGAGCCCAGGGGAATCTGAATCCAAGATGACCATATATAATTCATGCTCTCAACATTGATAATGGCAAAAATAATACAGAATGATAACAGGGAATGTGTATACTAATATTATTATGAAACAGAACTTTAGGGACTAAAAAACAAATTCTCTAGGTTACAATTTTAAATGGAAAAGACAGTGCAACTACATAGAATTCCACTAAAAATAATCAAGTAATAATTTAATAAAAATTAAATATTTTCCTTGTATATAGAATATTCTTGAAATTATACTTTGTGTCTTTTGAATGTTGTGCCATTTCATATATTGCTTCTTGAAAACAAATATTCTTAAAATAATTTATATTTAAGCAGGATATCATGAGACATATTTTTTAATATTTTATTTATCATTTTTATTTTATGTGTATGCGTGTATTGCCTGCATGTAACTGAACCCATTTATACAATACCTGCAGAGGTAAGAAGAAGGTGTCAGATCCCCTGGAAATGGAGTTATGGACAGTTGTTAACCATCATGTGGGTGCTGGGAAGCAAACCCAGGTTCTCTGCAAGAACGGTGTTCTTAACTGCTGAACCATCTCTCCAGTCCTGATGAGACTCTCAGAAGTTAAAGTAGGGTTGTGAGTGTGAGGCCACTTTGTACTGTGTAATAAGACCCTTTCTCAAAATCAAACCCAACAGAAAAAGTGAAAATAAAACACATTTCAATGACTAGTACATTGTAGTTTCATAAATTCTTACTCTTTGTAATGGACATGTTTATAAAGAGTGAAATGGTCAGCTCTTCACACACAGGCAGAGAGAATGATTCATCTTAGGGGCTGTTTGCAGCTTTTAGCCTTCCCCAGCAACATATGATAAGACGGAATGGGCTTAGACAGACTGAGAACAAGCACTGACTCCCGGGCACCATGAAGCTAGTGTCCGACTTGAAGTTGGTCATGTTTACCTCTTTAATCTTCAGTTGACATGTCTGGACTTCTTGTTTCCTTGGTCCCCACTGCTTCTAGAACATTCATTTTAATGATATATCTTATGCCCAAATCATGTTGGAGAAGATGGAGTATGTTTAGATTCAATTATTTGAACATGTAAATACATACTTTGAATGCCTGAGTCCCAAATTACTGCCACAAAATCGAAAGAGATGATTTCCACCTTCACAAGGGGTTAATTTCAGGCTACCTATTCATGTGTGTGAGATCATTCACCAAGAAGGTCTCTGCAATTTGCTGGTTTTTTTTTTTTCCCCAGAATATGTGAAATACTGAGTCTCTTCCTAAATGTGAACACTGACTTAAATGTATTCCTTAAATAGGAAATGGGAATGGCTTTCTACACCACCCAGATCCTGCCTTCTTTGTGCAAATTACATAAACATGGTCCCAGCCTGAATGTCATGTTTTCATGGGCTGCCAAAATGGGCCTTTGTTCACATCATGAAAGCATGCCTAAAATTTTTAAGCACGAAAGATCACCCAGTTGGTGGGCTTTGCTGTGAGATTGCTTGATACTTTTTTATGGCCCTGAGACTGTTCACTGAGGCTGAAATTTATCAAGTAATTCCACATTGGGAGTGGGAGTTGGAGCTAGACTTTACGTTCTATTGGCTCCAGTCAATTATAACTTCTCGAAACTACTCCCATCAACCTTTGCTAATTGTAACATACATCTTCCCAACAGAAAGGAAGCTCATCTTTCATTTATGCTGTGTTTTTTTTAATCCCAAAGATAAAAAACTCCTGCCTTGACTCCTAATAAATACTCCTGCCTTCGGGAGGTGATTGAAAGGCCTCTGGACTGCTTTCAATTCCCCTTCATAGAAAGGAAGCCTCCCCTGTTTCAGTGAAATTGACTTTTCCATTGATTTTCCCTACACAGATTAACATTTCAGAGCTCATAAATATACCCAGGAGGTTGCCTTCCTGGTTACCTGAGGAAGTACTGTACATTGGCCAACCAAGAGTGAACTCCAGGGTTAGCCCAGGGTAGAGTCATTATATGCAGATGTTTATGATCTTCCCTGTTCCTCGTTCCTTCTCCTGGCTTCAGGAAACATGTTCCAGGACCCACTCAGACTATGGGTTGCTCAAATAAGCCTTCATTCATCAAAACTCCCATCTTGTGGCTCATCATTTGAGGCTTACCCAACACTAGCCACTCACTCCAGCCTATCCCAAGTTAACGAAAGGTGCTACCCATGGATTGATGACAGCAATGGAAAAGTTCATGGTTACTTTCCAGCAACATGGGAATGGAACTAATTAAACCACTGTACTGGAGATACAGAAGGTTATTATACGTCTTGGGTGTTTGCTTATCTGCTATTGTGAACAATTCTGTGGTCCTTATGATCATCATAAGGGGGCAGATGGCTTTAGGAGGTAGTAATTTCATCTATGGGTAATAGACCCAGAAAGGAGATTATTAGATATAATTCAATTTTTAAATATTTTATGTATTAATTTTATTTTATGTGTATGATACTGGCTGCGTATCATGCAGAGTACCTGTATGGTATAATACCCACAGAGGCCAGAAGAGGCTGTCAGCTCACCTGGAACTGGAGTTGCGGCTGTTAGGCACCATGTGGGTGCTGGGAATGGGACCAGGGTCCTCTGGAAGAAGAGCAAATGTTCTTAGCTGCTGAGCCACATTTCTAGCCCCTGGATTATTCTATTTTTAATTTCTTTAAGAACTTGTGTATTGTTTTCCTTGATGGTTGCCCCACTTTGTGTTCCCAGCAGCAGGGTTCCATTTTTCTGAATATTTTACCCACATTCATTATCTGTTATCTTTTAACAACAGTCATTCTGTCGGATGTGAAGTTGTGTAGTCATTTCCGACTGCATTTCCCTGATGATTAGTAATGTTATATGCCTCATAGTCACTGACATTTTACATAATTTAATACAACCATGTGGTAGCTGGGACCATTCAGGTTTTTATGTCCTGTAAAATGAAACAAATACAAAGAGAAAAATATTGTGTAATAAGTATCTTTAAAAAGAGGCAAAGGACTCTATGAAGACAAAGAAAATCACAATGGTCGTCAGGGCAGGGTGAGGGCAGAAAGGGCAAGAGACAAGCGGACGTTACAAAGTCGCACATGTGTTGGATGAACAAGTCCAGAGAACTATTGTACACCATGAGGACTGTACTTAATAAAACCATATTTTATCAATAATCAGATTTTAGTTGCTCTTGTCACAAAGATGTAAATATATAAGGTAATAGTAAATTAATTTGTTCCTATCAATGAATTTATGGATGCATATTCCATAATGTGGTAATTTCAAATATTCAAATAAAAATTTGGAAAAGAAATGTTTTCCAGTCACCTTGGATTAGAAGACTTTCTTTCAAAGAGATCATGGACTCTCAAAAAAGATCACTGACTCTCAAAGAGATCACAGAATGTTGAAACCCACAGCCAGAACCCCTGTTTCCTTCTAGATTGATTTTATAACCTCCTTCCTATCTCTTAGTCATGAAAGCAAATGAATCTTGAGGTTGTGGTAGATATCACTATATACTGGAAGACAGAGTAAAATAATGTGGAATGTACCTCTACCATCTACCCATTTCTATGACACAGGAGCAGAGAACACACATGCCGGCTAATATCGAATGTTAGGCACAGAGCCCCAAATACAAACTGTCATAATGTGCCTGCTCATGAGGGAAGACACATAGTAGGATGTTCCTCATGCTGTGCAAAGATTTTTCCATGTGTGTCATCACCTTACATTTCTACTGTAAGCCATCCTTTTATATTTTAACCAGGTAAATTGAATAAACATAATAAATACAATTTTTATTAGGAGACACTGCTCACCCAAGAGACAGTGGTCAGGCTGTCTCCTCAGCTCTTGGAACTTCTTCACCTATAACACTCTTCAGTTTGAATTCTTGTAGAAAAAAAACTGAAAAAGAGTTACCATAGGGTTAGCTGATTCCGATGGACGACAGAAGCATGTCCACTTAGGAATGTTGATATCGCGGTGAATACACCTAGTTTCCACTGCCATTTCCAGCTCAGCCTTTGTTGGAAATTTATCTCCTCCCCATTGGTAAAAGAGTAACCACAAGACATACATCATAGAATTTTTAAAATTTTTTATTGATTTATTTTATGTTTATGGGTGTATTGCCTACATGTATGCTGGTGTACCACATGTGTGCAGGTGGGAAGAGGGCATCAGAGCCCCTGGAATTGAGTTATGGATGGAATGGAGTTATAGATGGTTGTTAGCATCCATGTGGGTGCTGGGAATGCAGGTCTTCTGCAAAAATAGCCAGTGCTCTTAACCACTGAGCCATCTCTCCAGTTTTCCACAGACAAAGGAGATAAGGGCTGGAAGGGCACCTAGCACTGTGCCTGAGTCCTAATGACCCCTGAGACAATGTAGCCCATGAGAGCTCATGCAGGACTACACGAAGAAGCTACTCTGGGTTTTCTGATTGTTCATCTTCAAAAGAAACTTGACTGAATGAAGATATGGCCAGAACACTGGCGAGCCACAACTTTGCTTGTGTCTGTGAGCACATTTCCACAGAGGATTAACTACAGAGGAAGTTCCACCTTGAGGTGGGTGGTATATCCCATGGGTTGATGCCCAAACTGGAATAAAAGAGAAAATAAACAAGCCAGATGATTGGTGGCATTGCTCTTTTCTGCATCGCCACATGGATGAAAGTGAGAAGGGAGCTTCCCTCCAGTGCTTTTCCAGCCATGACGGACTGTAACCAAGGACCAAAATAAATTTTTCCTTATGCCCTGGTGGGGGGGAGGACTGGGCAGGGATATAGGACAGAGGGAGGAGCAGTCAATCAAAACAAAGTGTGTATAAAATGCCCTCAGCGAACCTGTACGCTGTATGCTAATTAAGATAAATAAAATTTAAGAAACAAAAACACACACCTGGATTGGTTCTTTTCTGCTCTTTGGTCAGAGAGACAAGAAAGGTAATTAATACAAGTTTTTTTGTCCACTGATGACATCAGCATCTCTTTCCATTCTGCCTCCTCTTACACATCTACCACGCATGCTCATCTAGAGGTCAAACCCCACACAATCAGGACACAGTGAGATGCTTAGGTTTGAACTCCTACATGTGGTTTAAACATGGTATGTCCCTCCCCCTACTCCGTTGTCTCCTCCTCTCCTCCCATCCCCAGTTAAATTGCTTCTGCATTCCCAGCAGCCACCTTGATCAGAGCCTGTCTCCACAGGCAGGATTTGCAGCATCATGCTTCAGGCTCAGCAAGACGCTTTCTGTTTCCAAGGATTTCCCACCCTGAAATGAAAGATGAAACAGATGACGCAGAGCTCATCCTGGGAAGAGGTCTGAATAAGACAGAGGAAAAGGCTTAAGGGATGATGAGAGAGGACACCAGGGCCAGTGCCAGGGCGTGCATCCTCCTGGAGATTTTGTTCAAAAGGCAGCTGTGCACCCCAGGGAAGGAAGGGAACTCGGGCCTCCCAAGACAAAAGATTTTATTCTTGGCTATTTACTTCATTTGAATGGACCAGACATATATTTAAACTCTTATTCCTTCATTTTTCTAACAGATCTCTGTGATGAGGCTGCTCCACCTACAGTTGCAGGAACCTGAGGCAACAGCTTGACCACATCTTGGTGGATCCAGAAGCACATAGCTAGACAAGAAGCCTTAAGACACCCTCTACGGACCTGCACCTGCCTGCTGGACCCCATGTTTGTAAGTTCCAACAACCATTCAAAAAAATGCAAATACCCTAGAATCAAATTTCCAAACATAGAGCCCGTGAGGGCCACTTCACAGTCAAATCGTAGTCAAATCGGGAGGGAACTTAGCTGTTTCATACAGTTTTAGCTGTCTAGGAAATCCCAGGGGAGTGCCCTTTTGGTTACAGGTAATATAACAGTTTCTCCTCAAAGAAATGATGTGCTTGACCTTGCCACTGTCAACAATGTGCTTTGCATTAACTTCCTTCCGGATGGTGTTCTCATTCTATCACAACACACATACATAGTGATATTTAGCTCCCATTCAACTCAGAAGAGAAAGGAAAGAAGGATATCGGTGTGGAAAAACAAGCACTGCTTCTGCAAAGATTCCCTTCATTCATTAAGCATCTAGGGGGCCTAAGAAGCCTTGCACACTGATGGGTACTGGCTTACAAGAGAGGACAAGGCAGAAGGCCTACATCATGAAGAATCCTTATGTCAGTAGAGGAGAAATAGACAGTAAACAAGCCAAGTAAGGAGCAGTTTTTAGCTCACAGACTCTCAGACTACACTAAAGACTGTGAAGAAAAAAGTAGCGTGGTGATCTTAGGGGATGTGGAGCAAGAAAGGAATGACGTAGTTAGTCAGGATGTTCTGTAAAAGTTCTCCTTGAAATACTACTTAGCTGAGCCACGAAGGCTAAGAAGGAGCCAAATGTGTGCTGTCCAAGCAGAGAGTGTTCTGAATGGAAGGGACAGCAAGAGAAAAGCTCAGAACGAACTGTCTTGGCTATGGTGTCTGAACCAGAGCTAGCTCCGGGGAGACGTATGGAAGGAATCAGAGCCAGAAGCCAAACTGTGTGGGACCAGGGAAGGACCGCCATTTTCCCTGTGCTGAGCTGGTAGCAGGGCCGAGGCAGAGCAAGCAGCAAGAACGAACAGCCTGAGGGAAGAACCAGGTCCTCAGATACAGTTCCTACTTTGGGTTCATCTCTATGAACAAAGCATCATTGCCTTGAGCAAAGTTGCTTTGCAGATCTGGAACCCTGTAACATATGCAGATGATGATGGTATTTCAGTGCACTGGGATGCTGGCAAGACAAGACTAAAATACTGTTGGAAAATTACCCCTTCATTAATTTTAATGGGTAAAAACATACACTTATAAAGCAAAGCATGAAATAAAATATAAAAATTAAATGTTTTATTCAGGTAGTAAGATAATGAAATGTTTGGCTTTTTTCTCTAACTTTGTTTTTATAAATTAATTTTGGGTTCTTGAAGCAAAGCATATTTTTGCAAGCACACTGGAAAGCTTTCCATCTTTAAGAGCTGGACATTAACCTGGAGTTTATTCAAAGTTATTTCATTGGATCTGGGGAATATAAAGCATCGTGAGATACAATACTCCCAATTTGAATTAATAGGGATCTCTTTACAGAAATCTAAGGGGATAGAGGAGGGGGCAGGATGAGATGAATATCCAGCTGTTAAGGAGTTAATTAAGTTCCTTAAAGTATTCAAGAAGTGTTAGATACTATTAAACAGATGTTCTATCTGTGTGAGTCAAAAGAAAATAACACCCAGGATCTGGAGTCAATGAATTTGAACTCAACATGTTACAGTCCTTAGGAATAAGTTGGGTCTTCAAATAAACACATCTTTATCATTATGCAATCAGGCCTGATGACTGAAAAATGGGAGTGGACAAATTTGCCGGGATCGCCAGCAGGTAGGGCGGTGGCGAAGCTGGTCCAGCCGGCCTCCTCCAGGGGCTGAGCGGGATGGTGAGTGTCGCGACCCGGCCCCTCTCCACTCCGGAAAAAAAAAAAAAACGCCGAGTCGGGAGTCTGTCTAGCAGGATCTCGTTTATTAACTGTCACACAATAACTTATATAGGGTAGGGGCGGGGCTAAAAGGGAGTGAAGGACCAATCGATCTTTGTTACATAATCTGCAGCCAGGCAAAGTCCATTCTGATAGGCTGTCAGACTCGGGTGAGGCTCTGACAGCTGCATTCTACACGGTTGATGACAGTTGGTTTGACAGTTGGAAACGTTAGAAGTCTGGCCGAGGCCACGTCAATCTGCAGCTCCCAGTGCGTCGTGTGAGGACACCTGTCAGTGTCGCGCAGTCTGGCCTTGAACTCACAGATCCTCCTGCCTCTGCCTCCATCAGCTTATCCTACCGGTGTACGCCACCATCACCGGCCCCCAGCAGCCTGCGAGAGGCCCGGATCGGGGGCTGGCCGGCGTCCTGCCCTGCCTGGAGCTGCCGAGCCACCCTGCAGCCTGGGTGCTGGAAAGCGGCTGCCATTTTGCCTGGGAGCCGCGTTGGACCACAGACTCCGCAGCGGCGGCCCAGGAGGGGGTGATCCTCGGGGGGAGGGGTCAGTGGGGGAAGGTCGGGGCGGCCCACGGGGGGGGGGGGAGGCCGGCCTGGCACGGAGGTCAGCAGCCCGGGAGGGGGCGATCCTCAAGGGCTCAGGAGTGGGGGCGCGGATCTCCAGGGGCAGCGCCCGGGGAGAGGGCGTTGGCCAGGGCAGCCGCCTGGGAGCAATCATTGGCGGCGCCTGCCACGCCTCCATCTCCCAAACTGACAGCTGCAGTCCGCCCCACTGGGAACTGCAAACCCGCCCTTAAAGGGCGGGCCGGAGCTGCAGCAGCCCTTGAGGCCCAACACAAATTGACCTATGGTCTGCAGATATGAAAACTCCCTTGTGACGTGCTGTCCTTCTGTCAAGACTGCTCTAAATTGTAACCAGCTAGTGAATTTTGTACCAATGCCTGGATATTGTAGATTTTTAAGTGTTTCATTCAGAGTAATTCATTATAGGGTTAAATCATCATGTAATGGTTTTTTAGCTACCACCTCAAAAGCATAAGCCACAAAAGGAAAAACAGATAAACTGAACCTCATCAAAATTAAACCTTTTGTATTATCAAAGGGCACCATCGAGAGCATGAGAAGACATTCTAAGCTTAAGAAAAAAGTCCTTGCAAGTCACAGAAATAATAAGGACTTGCATCTGGAAGACATAAGGACCTTTTCCAACTCAATAATAAAAGACAAACAACCTAATTTAAAATTGGGCAGAGAATGTGACCAGATATCACTCTAAAGAATACATGCAAATGACCATCAACCGCATGAGCATATCCTCAACGTCAGCAGCCATGGGTAAGGTACAAGTCAGAGCTAAGGGCACCACTGTACATGCCTCAGAATGACTGTCACCAAAAAGACTGACCATAACAAGTGCTGGCAAAGACATTGAGAATCTGCAACTACCATAAGCTGCTGATGAGAATTTAAAACTTCATGGTGTTTATCATAGCCAAAGAATGCAAACTAGGAAAGTCTCCAAAATGGGAGAATTCTCTAACACCCTAAGTAATCCTCAAGTACTAAGTCTAGAACATCTGTCCTTTCATTGTGCTATGCTTACTGACAACATGAATGCAGAGTTCAGTGGGACCAAGAGGAAGTAATGCATAAAACAGAGCCCAAAGTTAAGTTCACTCATGTACATATCAACTCAATCACTCTATTTATTAGAACTGTCAGTTCAGAAGGCTTCCAAATAACTGCTTTGTCCAGCCCCTTAGTCTCTGCACATTGGTCAGTTGTGTATCTCTATGTTAATCATCATCTGCTACAGAAGGAAGGTTCTCTAGTGGGAGTTGAGGGATGCATTAATCTACAGGTATAGCAATAAGCTGTTAGGAGTCAGTTCCGGTCTAGTCTCAGGTTCCTAGGCCTGATAATAATATCAGGGCTCTATCTTATGAGTAGATTATAAATCCAATTATAGAGTAATTGGTTCTTTACACCCATAATATTCGTGCCAGTATTGCCTTAGTGGACATATCTTGCCAGGCCAGTTGTTGGTGTAGTCCATAAGGTTCAGAGCTGGGTAAGGTGGATGATTAATTTCCTCTTCAGATAGCACACATAGCTTCTCCAGCTTTAGGAACACTAGACAGCAGAGAGAAGGCTCTGAAGTTAGTGTCAGCTTGATTTCTCCTTGTTTGTTCTACACCTCACATGTGCAGTGTTTTCAGCAGGAGGGTCTTACAGTTAAGTTCTGGTGGGTAACCAAGAGTAGAGGCAATAGTCAGTATTGTTTAAGGGTCTATGGGACTACTAGTCCACAGCTTCAAAAGAGGGAGTTCATTCTTACTTATTAGCATTGGATTTTTACTTTGCTAATACACAAAGATCTTCAGAGGTTTGGACACTAGTTTATAAAAATTATATGTTCCTTAAGACAGATTTTTATCTTAATGATAAACACTAAATTTAATGTAGCCAGTATATGAAATCTGGTATTTGAGATTTGACCCAAAGTCAAAAATTTGTCCCTAGACACAGTCAAAGGCACATTTATCATCTTTTTATTACAATAAAAATGAATACTGTGATAATTACCAGGGAGGATTCATTCATGTATTGGATAAAAGCCACTTGTGATCTTCCAGTGCTGTCCTGTCCCTCTATCCTTGATCCCCAGGAAACCTCAAAAGAGTTCGTATATCAACCAAGGCCTTAAGCAGGCAAGGCATAGAAGGAAGAAGTTGATGAACTAGAAGTGGCGATACACACCTGTGTTCCCAGAACTTAAGTAGTAAAGCCAAGAGATTCAGGGGTTCAAGAGCAACCTTGGCTACATCAGAAATTTGAGGACAGCTTGCTTTATGTCAGGATGAGGCTGAGGAGGAATAGACATGAATCGACTAGGGTTCCCCTGTTCCTTGTGTTCTAGATTATTCCTTAATGAAAGGATGAATATTGCCTAATCACAAACATAGACTTCAGTCCCCGCTCACCCTAAGCCAGTGTCCTCATTCATAAGAATCTCAACTGATTGCAACTTGAGCAGCATTTGGCAGGTACTTCCTTCTGTCAGTGGTTTCTTTGAGGCACCAATTGACTGTTTCCTGTGTGGAGACCCAGGTGCACAAGGAAGCCAAGACATTTGGCCAGTACCTCTATATCCATAAGGGGCCCTAGTTTGGAGTAACAGGAATGTTCATTCTGGCTCCAGTTAAAGAGAAGCTGTGTGGAAGTGTCAAAGCAGACAGCTGCATCACTAAATCATCTTCCAGCACCAAATCATTTTCCAGCTTTCTCCATCTCCATGAGCTCATAAGAAATTCCTGTATCTCTGTTCATGCCTTCCCATTACATTTCTGTGCTTGATGCAAAATAAGAAATGAATATCCTACCTTCTGTCAAAGTCTCCATTTTCACAAGTTCAAACTAATTATGGCCACAGATGGTACTCTTAAATAGAGCTCACTATTGTGACACATAATCAAATTAGCATTCCCAATAGAAAGTCTGCCTGGTGTTAGAAACCAGTTGCTGAAGGTTAGCTGAGATTTTAAAGTCATGTTAGGGAATTCTTTAGCCTAATTTTATCCCAAAGTAAGAATTGCTATGGAAACTCGTGTGTGAGTTTAGAAATGTCTTATTAGAGTTTCTTTCACTGAGATAGTAAAGAAAATCCTGTTGTCATCTGATCGTTTAAATACTACTGGCTTGGATACAGAAATAAAATCATATCTGCATTACAGAGGACTTGTCCTGCATGCATGGTCACTTACCCCATCTGCAGTTCATTTAGAACTCTTTCCAAACACTCTTTGTGGTAACCAATTTCACATGAGGCTCAGAAGCCCAAAGATTGGGGGAAAATGAAAAAATAGTTATAGTAGTTACAGTTCTCTGATGACTGATCTTGATGGTTAGCTTCCTGAGATTTTGAATCACCTTGGAAACATGTGAATATGTCTGCAAAGGATCTCGGTAAACTCAAATAAGAATAGTCACCTAAGGACTGGAGAAATGGCTCAGTGGTTAAGAACAATAGCTGTTCTTGCAGAAGACCCAGGTTCAAATCCCAGCATCCACAACCATTCCAGGGGATCCAACACCCTCTTCTGTCCTCAGTGGGCACTGCACAACATGGGTCCATTTACATACATGCAGGCATAGCATTCATACATATAAAATAAGTCCCCCCAGAAAGAATAGTCATCTAAATGCCTGTTGCACCATTCCATGAGTTGGGATCCCAGATTAAATAAAAAGGAGAAGGGAGCTGAGCACCAGCATTCATCTCTCTCTGCTTCCTCGCTATGGATACAGTGTGACCAGCTGCCTCCAGCCTCTGCCAAGACGGGTTATACCCTTTAACTATGAGCCAAGAGAAAGCTTTCCTTGATTCTCTTTTGTCAGGTCTGTTTTCACAGCCACAAGGAACGCAACCAGTACACAGTTTTCATGAAAGTCTGAGTAATGTTTCACTGTAGGTTAAACCCAAGGGCTAACCTATCTCTTTAGATGGTTAAGGATTCTCAATTGCTGTTTCTTTCCTTCCATCATCCACCAGGGACATAAATATCTCTCTTTGGTGATATGAGAAATCGGTATCATGGTCCCAAATAGCACAATACTTTAGGTAAAGACACTAGGGTTTTGGGTTTGAGTTTGGTATGATACTTTAATAGCATGTAATGAACCCAAGAAGTAAAGGGAAATTCTATGCCCAATGGGAGTTCTCTGAGGAAAGAGAAAGCCAGATAAAGACTGCATCTCCATATCAGAAACAGGTGGTCCTTCCCAGACTCATATTTTCAATAGAGTGGGTTTGGACATTGTGGGAAAGGATTGATCATTTATGCCTCAGGAGCAACACCAAATCCAATGAACAATGAACAGTCGGGCCCTGTCTTTCCCCAGTGGTCACCTGCTAGTCAGCGGCACCATGAATGCTGCCTTTAGTCCCTATTGCCAATCGAACATTAAACAAAACTTGGGATCTGATGGTTTTCATTAGGCTTTTTTGCTAGCTTGAATATCCTGGAGGTATCCTTAGAGATTCTTACTCTCAGAATGATGTCCTTGATCCTACCAGAGTTGCTAGAGATGTGAGCATGGTAAATCTGAATTTTTCCTTTGGTGTTTTTTTAAGACAGGGTCTCCCTATAGCCCCAGCTGGCCTGTAACTCACTATGTCGACCAGGCTGGCTTTGAACTCATAGAGATCCACCTGCCTCTGCCTCCTCAGTGCTGAGATTAAAGATGTGTGCCACCATGCCCAGCAGTCCAAATATTTTTATTATAAAAATACCTTATTTTTCCCATTGTAGTTAACATAACTGATAGCAGTGCTGAGTGCTGTCTGCATAAGAACTTAAGTCTGCCTCGTTCAGTGAGAGGCAAGTATGCTGAAAATTCCTCATTAGCTGAATATAAAACTCCAACTTCTCTCTCAGGTTCAATTTCCTGTTCTTCAAAATTGGATCTGGTATTGTAGAAAGAAATCTGCTCACCTGTGCAACTAGGTCTTTCATCTTGTAAGAAGCAGCAGATACTAGTTTTTTCTTTCAAACTCTGTAAAACTTAAAACCTGGACTATGACAAGGAATTCTTATCTTTTAATCACACCATACCCTGTAAGGCTTTTGTTTATGGAAAGACTTAAACAAAGGAATAAAGCAAGATATCAGCAACAATGGGAAAAATACATGAACTTATGGAAACTAAACGACATACTACTGAATGAAAACTGGGTCAAGGAAGAAATCAAGAAGAAAATTTGAAAATTCCTAGAACTTAATGAAAATGAAAACAAAACATACCAAAATCTATGGTACACACTGAAGGTATTCTTAAGAGGAAAGTTTATAGCACTAAGTCCCTACATCAGAAAATGAGAGCCCTATCATATTAGTGTCTTAATGATGCACCTGAAGACCTTAGAAAAACAAGAACAACCAATAACCAGAAAGAGGAGACAAGAAGAGATTATCAAAATTAGGGCTGAAATTAATGAAATAGAAACAAAAATAATACAAAGAAATCAATGAAAGGAAGAGTTGGTTCTTTGAAAAAATTTGCAAGAATCAACAAAACTCTATCTAGTCAAATTAACAAAAAAAGAGAGGGGACCCAAATTAATAAAGCCAGAGATGAAAGGGGTCTCAACTATGAATAGCCCAGGACATCTGGTGTATGGGAACAGTGTATAATTCCAATAGACTTTCAAATAAAAACTAATACCTATATAGTTCAAGTTAGTCCTTTATATAAAAAGATAAAATTCCAAATTCTTTTTATGAAGCTAATAAGAAAAGAAGACAAATATCCAACAAGTAAGAAATTTATAGGACAATTTCTCTGATTAACACAGATGCAAAATTTCTCAATAGATTACTTGCAAACTGAATGCAACAAAGCATCAAAGAGATAATCCACCATGATCAAGTTGGCTTTATCCAAGAGATGAAGAGATGCAAGGATGGTTTAACATATGTAAATTAACAAATGTAATCAATTACATAAATAGACTCCAACACAGAAATGGCATAATTCCACTAGATGCAGAAAAAGCCTTTGACAAACTCCTTCATCCTTCATGATAAAAGGTACAGAGAATCTAGGGACACAGGGACACATCTTAACATAATAAAGACAATGCACAGCAAGCCCACATCCACATCATGCTAAACTGAGAAAAGCGCAAAGCATCTCTGCTAAAATCAGGAACGAGCAAGGATAAGAACTCTCTCAGTTCCTAGTCAATATTGTACTTAAGTCTCAGCTAGAGCAGCAAGACAACTGAAGTAGATAAGAGTGATAAAAATTTAAAAGAAGTCAAACTATCCCTATTTGTAGATGATATACTATACATAAAAGGCCTGAAAGACTCCACCAGAAAACTCCTAAAGCCTATATACACCAACAATCAACATACTGAGAAAGAAACCAGAAACATAATACCATTTGATAGCCTCTAAAACCATGAAACATCTTAGAATAAACCCAGCCAAAGAAATGAAAGGCCTAGATGATAAAAATTACATGACACTAAAGAAGAAAACTGTATTAGACGATAGCAGATGCAAAACCTCCCGTGCTTGTGGATCGGTAGGATAAATATCATGAGAATGTCATCCTACAGAAAGCAGTCTACAATCTACAAAATCAGTGCAGTACTCATTAAAATTCCAACACAGTTCTTTGCAGAAATTGATAAAATAATCTCAAATTTCAAATGAAAACAATGGAATAAGCCAAAAAAAAAAAAAAACCTAGGACAACCAAAACAATCCTGAATAATAAAAGAACTTCTGGAGGCATTCCCATCCCTGATCTCAAATTATACTACAGAGCTACAGTAATAAAACAGCATGGTAATGGCACAAAAGGACAAATGGATTGATGGGACAGAGTTAAGGACCCAGATTTGAGTCCATGCATTTACCATCACTTGATTTTTGACAAGAAGAATCAAAAGTTCACACTGAAGAAAAGAGAGCATGTTGAACAGCTGATGCTGGGCAAACTGGATAAGGCCATGTAGAAGAATGAAACTGGATCCCTATCTCTCACCATACACAAAACTCAACTCCTAATGGACAAAGGACCTCAACATAAGACCTGATACTCTGAATCTGATAGAAGAAAAAGTAGAGAATACACTGGAACTTATGGACACAGAAAAGGGCTTCCTGAACAGAACTCCTTAAATACAGGCATTTGTCCAACAACTGAAAGAACCTCAGGAAACAAAAACAAAGGACACCATCATTCAAGTGAAAAGGCACTCTACAGAATGGGAAAAAATATTTACCAGCTCAACCTCTGACAGAGGGTTAATGTCTAGAAGATACAAAAATTTTAAAAATGAGTATCAAACAAAAAACAACCCAATTAATAATTGGGGCATAGAACTAAACAGAGAGTTTCCAAAAGACGAACCATAAAAATAAATCTTTAAGAAAAATGTTCAACAACTTCAGCCATCAGAGAAATGCAAATTAAAACTGCTTTAAGATTACATTTTACCCCAATTAGAATGGCTACGGTCTAAAAACAAATACTCTGGTGACTATGTGGGGAAACAGGAACCCGTATTTACTGATGGTAGGTGTGCACAAGGTATTAGGAATCATTGCTTCTCTTCGTAATGTCTTTGAGATTGACGGGCAACAAATACAATAGTATAGCCAATCAGAATGCTCCATTTCTTTGGAAAGAGTCCCAGAATTATTTTAAATTTGTATACTAAAAGATGTTTAATTTATCATAAAAATGGTATTCCTTTAACAGCACTGCCCTAGATTTCTTTTTAAACTACCATGATAACAGTAGTATATTACCACATCCCGTTCGTCTTTCTGGTGACACTCTCTTGAAGAAGGCATACACAGTATCTATTTCTTCCAAAGAGCACATTTGTACACCTCATGGTTCTACTACCATGGATGCACCTATTTCCATCCTTAAAAAGTGTGCTTTCGAGGGTTCCCTTTCCTGGGTGGGTAAGGCTTGCCATCATATGAAATTTGGATAACAGGAATGTGCTATAATCTACTACTCTGTGAGGGGTCAGGTGTCTGTGTAGACATGAACTTCTTCCCAAAAATGCTCATAGAAGCACCAGCTCCAGTGTTTCAGGAGAGAAAGTATAAAAGAAAAATGGGAGACAGGCATGATGATGCATGCTTTTAATCCCAGCACTTGGGAGGCAAAGGCAGGTGGATCTCTGTGAGATTGAAGCCAGCCTGGTCTACATGAGAGTTCCAGGCCATGTGGGGTTATGGGGAGACCCAGTCTAAAAAAATTTTTTAAATGAAAACAAAACAGCAAAGAAAAAGCTAGTGCATAATTGCTGAGTTTCATGAAATAAAAGTACCACACATGCTCAGTTATATGGGAACCATGCAATGTTGATTTCATAGATGTGGAGAGAGGAATGATGGTTTCCAGGAACTGGGGAGAGCAGGAAGAGGCAGGGAGGAGGGAAAGGTTGATCAGAAGGTCCGTCCTTCTGTTAGGAGGAAGACCTTTTCATTCACAATAGCACAGCGTGGTGACGATCAACCCAGTAATGCAATATCCATCTAGAAAGGCTAGAAGAAAGCATGTCAAATGTTTTAGAATAAACAAACGATCAGTATTTGAGGATATACATATGTTTACCTGGATTTGAACACTGAACAATGTGTTCATGACTCAAAATGCTATCATAATCATAAGTGCAATTCTCATGTTTATATGAGTCAGTAACTGAATTTGCAGTTTGATTTCAATTTATTGAAATTAAAAAGTATTAAAGAAGATGAGGTCCGGGAGATGGCTTAGACAGTAAAGTCTAGCAAGCAGGCAGCTATGGTAGAAGGAAAGACCAAATGAAGGCCTTAGGAACTGGGTCTCATTTCCCAACAGTAAATAAAAATCAGTAACAAGGTTCCTCTTGGAAGGATCACAGAGATACCCTGCTCGATCTCTCAACTCACTGTTTCCCTATTTTCACCTCTACTGAAGGCAAATGGTGTCTTAGTTACTCTCCCCTCACTGTGGTAAAATATTTGACTATGCAACTGAAGGAAGAAAAAGATTATTGTGGCTCATAGTTCAAGGACCAGCATGAGGCAGCTGGTCACATTGGTCCATGATCAGAAAGCAGAGAGAGAGAAAAATGCCAGCACTTGGTTCACTTTCTCCTTTTCTTCAGCCAGAGACCACACCTCATCGTGGTGCTGCTCACGTTCAGGTTGCGGATTCTTTCTAAAGTTATCCTTACAAAGGTGTGTCTCCATGGCTGTTCTCATCCACTCAAGTTGACAGTGAATATTAAATGTCACAGATGACTCTTGGATTACTGCAAAATTAATGAGACAGTGACTTCAAGTGCAGATGATGTGCTGAGTATAGTTTCTCTGTGGAAACGGTCATCCTACTCTCCATTACCAGCTGGGCAGCAGTAGCAGTTAACGTTGGTTTAATGTTATTTTTCTTCTATATCTAATAATAGGCACTACTAGGTAAGGAAAACTTCCCCTTCCTGATCCTATTTCAGGTATATAACAAGATATGTTAGATAAATCATCTTACATCAGAGTTAGTCTGGAGACACCGCCTCAGATTGCATTCCACAAGACATTCTGCATGCTGTTGATAGCATTCCAACTGAGCAGGGTAGACGGAAACAGAATCGCCCTAGTAAAGCAAAGGCAGTGTGGAGACTGTGAACTGATTCCAGCAAAATTTCAGGAACCTATGGGTGGGGATTTAGCTCAGTGGGAGGGAAGTTGCCTAGCGAGTGCAAGTTCCTGATGCTGGTCCTCAGCTTTTAAGAAAAAAGGACAAAATTTCAAGAAACTTCTACCATAGTTAGGTGTTCTGGGGCTTGAGAATTCTAAAACAGGTTGAATTCTGTCCTTTAAAACAAAGTGTGGATTGGTGGATCTGGTACCTCATGCCACTAAGAAAGAGGCACAATGGCCAGAATGCCTGTATGGATTCTCTTTTAAAAATCTACAATTACATTCATTTATTTATTTTGTTATTTGTGTGTGTGTGTGTGTGTGTGTGTGTGTGTGTGTGTATCTCATATGGGAGCAAGAAATTCTTCTGGGCAATGGCATAGTATGGTGACTACCAATAACTGCAATTAGAAAAACTAGAAGAAAGGGTTTGGCATGTTTAGCTATAAACAAAATGGTACATATTTGAAGACAAACATGTTTACCCTGATCTGAACATTTCCCAACATGTATATATATCAACATGATAATGAACTTAAAAGAGCATAGTTACAGGAGTTGATTCTCTTCTTCTACCTTGTGAGTCCTAGGGGTAGAACTCATGTTGTCAGCACTGGTGAGAAGTACCTGTGCCCATTGAACCATCTCTCTAGTCTGTCTGTCTAAATTATGAAGGCAACTAATGCCATTAGACTGAACATCAATCCAGTAATTTACCAAGAACTCTGCTAGGACTGTGGTAAAGACCACTTGAGTGGGACATAATAAGTCTCTAACAGGTCCAGAACACTCTGCATGCTGCTCAAATGTGCACCGTATGAGCCAGAAATGCACCAGCATTCACTGTGCATTTGGTGATGGGAATGCTGTCCCATTCTCTTTGTCCAGTTCCACAAATGCCTCTTTCATTCCTTCATTCTATTTATAGTCAGTTCCTCAGAAGGAACTATTTTTTCCTTGAATTTGTGTATTTCATACAGAATATCTTAATAACCTTTACACCCCCTTCCCCATTGTCACCTCCCACAGGAATTCATACACTCTGTCATTTATGAAAAGGCCTACTATGTCAAGTTATTGTCCTCAGACATTCAGCAGTACAAGTTAATCTACTGAGATATAGTCAGTGTATCTGGAGTCCCTTCCTTTAAGATGTGCTTAATATAGGAGTTCTGTCCAAGGACCCACATTCAGAAGGAACTTTTAAAAGGCATGCATTTACTTTGCCCTACATAAGCATAGCACCCCATTACAGTATTTCACAAGAGAACCTATTGAAAAGAAGGAATGAAGTTACCACAAAATGAGGTCACTTATCTTTACTTCTACAATTCTTACAACCCTTTTAAGATAGACACCAGGTCAATCCATGGATGAACCCTTGCCAGTGATTCCACCTGTAGGGTGCTGGTTACAAGTACAATGCTTCTCTGTATTCTACATGGAATCCACTAATCCAACCCTAACTTGGGGAACCTGTGAACTAGATGTTGCCCCGCAGCCACCTGAATATGAGATCTGTTATTGCCTCATTATAGGGTTCTGGATAAATCACTTAAACTCTCTGAAAGCTTGTTATCTTTGTGAAGGAGATTGTTATAGTATTAATGCTTGTTTCATTCAATCTGATGTGAGAACTAGGAGAAGACATAGTGTATGAAACTTCCTGTGCAGACTAGTTCCTCTGCAAATGTTTATTGGTCTTTACAATAAATAGAAAAGAACTACAAAAGTTCGCATTATGGAAAGTTCTCCTTGTTGGCCTGCTAGAAATCATAAAAAATGACCTAGTGAATGAACATGAGATGTTCAAAGAATTAAGTACTGTGAGTCCTTTGAATGAGGGCATTTACAGCTAGAAGAGATGTACCAACTACCACGGATGATGCACAAACATGAGATGGAACTGAGGACTGGGATTTTTTATTTTAAAAATAACTTTATAGTTAACAGTGGTGTATACTTTGAAGAATGCTTTGAAGCCAAAAAGAATAGGTCAGTAGGCTCCCAGCAGATGGGAATTTTAATATTCAAAATAAAGATTTAATAGCTACAAAAAATGCTCTCAGCTTTGACACTGTTCTTAGGGAGACAGAAAATCACTGCCAAATTTTATATGAGCAAAGAAGTTGCAGGAAAGGCTCATGAATATATTTTTAGCAAATTAATTTTTTTAACATTTGAAAAATGAAAAAGGACTAGTCCATTAAAATCTATTGTTAGAAAAAACAGCTGCTGACAATTTGATAAATTATTCATCCAAGACTTTCAATAATCTAAAACAACTTCTCCCACATATGTTGACAGGGAAGAACTATCTACCAAAAATGATGAAACAGAATAATTTTAGGATATTTCTAAAATGATTAGAAAACCTGTTTTTCATCTCAAGCCCTGCTTGCTCTTAAATTTCAACTAAAAGTACTGGGCAGTTCTGACAATGATTTTATACAGCTTTTAAAAAATAAATTGTTAGACATAGAAATTCTACCTTAGAAATGTGGCCCCAAATGACTTATATTAAAGTGTCTTTGTCACAGAAATAGAAAAGCTGGAGGAAATAGCAGAGTGCAATTGCAACATTGCCTATATTGAGGCTTTAAAAGACAAAGAAAGAAAACCTAGACATTGATGGACAGAGATGCATAGCACAGATCTTCAAAAAGTCCTTCCTATAGAATCCTGCAAAGATTCACTCACCCCAGAGAGTCACTGAACCCACTGTATTCTCTTCAAATACTGGAACATATCCAATGTCTAGCTGATGGATGCCTGGGATTTCAACACAGCCTTAGGAGATTTTAACTGGCCATTTTTATACAGAACTCTTTGTAGAGTTAGCTGAGAGATTATTGGAGGGTATATAACACAGCGTAATAATCTCTAACCCACTATTACTTCCTCTTCTGACCTTTCAAAGACAGCCTCACAAACATGCTGTTTGCTAAGCTCTTGATATGAGTCTTCCCAAGCAAAGCATGAATGGCAAACATCTCGCAGCATCTTCATCATCCCATCATTGCTTCATTTAAGAAGCACCAACTGAACAGCAAGAAAGTTATGAGAATTCTCTAGGGAAGAATGGAGATCTCACTCCCCAAGGCTGCACAGTCTAAGGGAGAAGCTGATGAGTTTGCAATGCAAAATGTGAATTCTGCAAAATAGAGCACGTGTTATGAAATACATACAGAAAGAACTGAAAAATCTCAGAAGGATTAACTGTGCTTTCTTGCCTGGAAGTCGGGCAAAAATCCAGGAACATAGGTTGATTTGGGTTATTTAAGGAGACTTTCCTCTTAAACTCAAGAATGGTGACTATCCCTACTTACGTCCAGACAACAATGGAGCATGCGTATACGGAGAAGGTGTGCCATCTTCACTCCATTTGACAGTGCTTCTTATAAGTCACAGTGCATAGTATCTAAAGAATCTCCTTTACATGCTGTTCAAAGTACACTCGATTTCATTTCAGTAGAAGTTCCAGTAAGCTGGGTTACTACAGGCCATGTTTAGAAGTGCTACCAGACAGAACACAAATATTTCTTTCTTTTATGTGTATGAGTGTTATACCTGCATGTATGTAAATGCACTCGTGCCATACAATGCCCATGAGGTCAGATGAGGATGATCCTCTGAAACTGGAGTTACAGATGGTTGTGAGCTGCCATGTGGGTGCTGGGAACTGAACCCAGCTCTTCTGTAAGAGCAGCCAGTGCTCTTAAGCACTGAGCCATCTCTCCAGCCCTAAGAAAAAAAAACATTCTACATCTGCTGAATAAAGGACTGGATTTTGGCTTCTGGAAACCTTTATGAAATCTTTGTGTAGCCGGTACATATGAGCACAGTTTCACTTCTGAGTGTTTTAGTTGGACACTGCACTTTTTGGTTAGGAAACCAAAAGGCAACGAAGCCAGCTTCTGACATTTTTCAAGCATAGCTCACATGAAGAATTTGTCTGCTGACAAGTTGCATGAACGAATTCACAGCATAGTGGAAGGAGCTGAATCTACATTCCAAATATTTGCTCTTAAGAAGTGAGGATAAAAATATGATGAAAATGGAAAAGATTCCCAGCTAACACAAGGGAACAAAGAGAGGGGGCCCTGGTAGCTCTGTGTGAAGGAAAGAGGACTGTGGGAGGTCTCAGCTCCAGATTCAGACTGAAGAAAAGGCCTGGGAGTTTGTGGGAGGGTCGTTTCCACATGGCACATTGCTCTGAGGCAAGCCCCTCTACATTCAGGCCTTCAGACATCTCTCCATCATTTAGGAAACAGAGTGAAGGTCAGTGTAAGGGAGCTGGCATCAAAGACTGACAATGAAGAGATGAAATAATTTTCCTCTTAGAAACCACAACAGACAGGAGGGAAGCTGGACAATGAGAAATAATTGAGGCACAATCCCAGGCAAAACCAGTTCCCTCTACAAAAGAGGGAAGAAGCAGTTGTCAACTGATAAGCCAAAGCAAGGCCATGCTGAGAGGAACAAGCACACCTCACGATGCGCTTCACCAGATGGTGCTGGGCCGACTGGAATCCTAGCTACCAGCCACCACGCTCTTCCCTAAGTGTAACCTCGTGTGGGAGGGAAGCTCAGAGAGGAAATACTGGATTTGCTGAATAAGTACCAATTTTAAACCACCCAAGTATCTACAGAAAAGTGTGGAATTATCTATTTGATAATAAAAACCATCAGCTACTAACACATGGTAGAATTCGGTGAACTAGTGAAGCACAATGTTAAGTCAATGAATCCTGATACAAAAGACCATGTGGCCCATGATCCGCTCACAGGAAATGTTTAGTGAAAACCTAAAGTCCTTGCCCAGAGCCTAAAGTAACAACTGGGGTTGATTTCAAATGGGCTGTAGAGTATTTAGGGCATGATAGAAATGTTCTAAAATCGTAAGGATCATTTCATAACAGAGAATTTGCTAAAATTTATTTCTGTGTTACATGTTAAAATGGGCTAACTTTATGGCCTATATATTATTATATACAGCTGTCAAAAATAAAAGATAGTAGATATTGTTTTTTTCATTTACTCCCATAATAGATATATTACTAATGATTTCAGTCCTTTCACCCTAGTCCTCAGAGTCAACAGAAGAAAAAGTTACTTTTATCTGAAAATGATCTGACATAGTTACAGCTTAGGCCATTGATAATAGATAGCAAAAATTCTGACCTAAATGTGATGAGTACCCTTATCCCCAAACTAAGCATGTAATTTATAGACAGCCAATTCTCAATTAGCAGAAAAGACAGCTTTAACATGGCCCTGAACATAAAACCGGTCATGCTGTCTCCTTAGATTAGTTCCTGAACAGAAATTATTATTTGTTCATTAATTTCATCTGCAGTTTCTCCCAGCATCTCATTTAAGACTTATCAGTATGAGGAATCTGTCCTCCCCATGAGAAGGTTTTAAAAGAGAAAATTAAACCTAAAGTATTAATTCATCCACCTAGTAATTATTTGGGACTGCCTATGTGCTTGTAATTTAAAATTCAATGATAGCTCAAAGGCAAAGCATTTCTCTATATTCAGTTATCAGACATCTTGCTACTAGACTTATAAATAACTTAAAGCTGATGAAGATACGTTTCATTACATCAGAAGAGTTTATATCCCCTCAATGTGGTTTGCTCTCAATCGTTCTCCCTCACTGTCTCTCTCACATATTATTAACAAACAGCATATGATAAATGTCCTGGATCACTTTAATAGTTAATTTAAACACAACCTGGAGTCAGAGAGGAGAGGCCTCAACTGAAGGATCACTTAGATCAGGTTGGTGTTTCGATATGCCTTTGAAGAATCGCCTTATCAATTGCTATAGGAGGGCTCAGCATATTATAGGGAGCACCATCCCTTGGCAGATGATCCATGTACCAAGGCCAGATTAGGATGAACCTGTATGCAAGCCGGTAAGGAGCATTTGTCTGTGGTTTCTGCTTCAGGCATCTGCCTTGAGTTCATGTCCTGACGTCCCTCAGTGATGGACTGTGACCTGAATACCTCCAAATATTAAAAAGTCAAATAAAACCATTCCTTTCCAAGTTACTTTTGGTCAGAGTGTTCTGTCACAGGAATGCAAACTCTAGCAATTGAGTAGCATTGCTATATTAATTTATTCAAAGGTGATGAACTCCACCACAAACTTAGTGTTGGTCCATCATTTAGTACTGCTAACTGAAAATAGTATCTCCAACTTCAAGAAATCCCTGCCTAATGATTTCTGGTTTTAAGATCTATTTTATCTTTTGGCTTGAGAGATTGCTCAGTGGTCTAGCTGCTCTTGCAGAAGACCCAAGTTCAGTGCCTTGTACCCACCTGGCAGCCCACAACCTTTCATAACCATGGTTCCCAGTAACCTGACATCCTCTTCTGGTATCCATGGGCGCCAAGCATACAACGCTGCAATTACATACATGCCAACAAAACATTAATACACATTATTGTATGTGTGTGTGTGTGTGTGTGTGTGCATGTGTGTACATGTGCATGCAGCTGCCCAAAGAAGATAGAAGTGGGTGTTAGGTCCTTTGGACTGGAGTTGAAAGCATTTGTGAGACACCAGAGAGGGGTACTCAGATCAGAACTCAGGTCCTTCGAAAAAATGGCAAGTGCTCTTAACTGTGAAGCCATTTCTCCAGCCCCTTAATGCTTTACTATTAAACCCAGTTTTTCTTATGATAATCTATGAGAGTTTAAGTTAAAAACATTTCTATTAGAATTTTAGTGCTTTTGAGACAGGGTCTCCTGTATTTCAGGCTGGTATTCAATTCTCTGTATTCTTGAACCTCTTTTATGTAGTGTTGAGTATTGAACCCAGATCTTTGAATATGCTAGGCAAGCACTTTACCCACTGAGCTACACCCCTAGCTCTATTTGAATGCAATATAAAAATAATTCTTTTAGTTAAATGGCCTTTAGGAGACAATGGAAAGTTATACCCATTGCTATTCTCTTGGGAGGATATTTAGATTTCACTTTGTATAGATTTTAGCATTAATAAGGATCTGACATTCTGACATTTATATAATAGTTCTCATCTTGTAAGGACATTTTATAGCACTCATTTTCCACAATGCATATTATTTAAGTGTATTTCTCAGATGAAGACTCTGAGGCTAATAGGAGGCTAAGCCAGTGCCCTCTAGAATTTCTCTTGCTTTCTTCTCTGGTACGTATCAAATTACAGACTCATTATCAGTTATAATGATACACTGTAAATGCTCTTTCGGCTTATACCCTCACACATGTAGTCATGAAAATGCTCTAAATTCCACTTTGACAAATTTAAGTCAGATGATGATTCTGTGGCTCCTTTAAGAACCCCACACTGGCTTCTCATCTCTGTAAAATGAAAACCTGCTAGTATCTGGGCGCCCTGCCACCTCACAGTCATGATGGAGGTAATCGCTGTTCCTGAGATATCTGCCTGGATAATTCCTTCATGTCTTTGAAGGCGCTGTGAAATGTCACTGTTACCGCTGTGACCCTTCATATACCATGCTGAAGCTCCACTTCCTAGAACCTCAGAATGTGGCTTTATCTGAAAACAGGAGTCTTTAAGTAGGTAATTAAAGTGAAGCCTTTGGGGGTGAGTTTTAGTCCAATATAATTGGTGTATTCAAAAAAGGAAAAAAATGTAGAGGAGTGCAATGCATACTGGGAAAACAATACACGAATGTGAAGATGATCATTTTTAGGCTGACAAGAAAAATTTAGAATAGATCTTTTCTTACAACTATCAGAAGGAACCATCTTCCCTAACAGTGATGTAAGTTTCTGCCTCAGAACACCTTTGTTGCCTGAGCACCTAGTTAGAGATACTTTGTTATAGCAGCTCTGTAAACTAATGCATATATTTGCAAGGTTAATGATTAGTAGGTCACCTTACTGAGTCCATGTTCCATGGGAACCCGAGTGCACAAAGAAATATCATGAAAGCATGGGCAGAAGACAGCCAGTACTGACTGAAATGAGAAACTTAGAAGAAACCAACCTCACTTACAGTTTGGTCTTAGATTCCTAGACTTACGAGGTTTAAGAAAAGCAGTTTCTTGGGCCTAGAGAGATGGCTCAGTCGTTAAGAGCACTGGCTGCTCTTGCTGAGGACCCAGGTTTGGTTCCCAGCACCCACATGGCAGCTTAACAACTGTCCATAACATCAGTTCCAAGGGATCTGACGCCCTCTTCTGACCTCTGTGGGCATTGCATGACACAGGGCACTTACACACATGTAGGCAATACACTCCTACACATAAAATAAAACTAATAAAAAACATTTTTTATAAAAGCAAAGCAGTTTCTTGTAAACCGTATAGACTGGAGATTTGATCTAGCGAGGTAAAAGTTACCTTCCCTAGGCCAATCTTAACTCTCAAACTATAAATATTTCTATCAGTCCATTCCAAGATACCAAGACCACCACATATCTTGCCCAGTTTTGTCTTCCTCCTCACAACTAACACCTTTAGCTATTTCACACATTTGTTTAATCTGGTACATGCTATAGAGTAGAGCAAATGAAGCCAAAACTAAGATGAATACAAAGGAAATGTATTCGTTGCCAATGAAATTGTCCAAAGTGATGTTTCTGACAAGAGCACAGTTTTCTTCACATAGTGACTCAGCGACTGGTTTCTATGTCTCCCTCACCCCATGGGGCCTTATGATGCATTCCACTCAGTAGAATAGAAAATACAGGAAGACCTGGAGGATTGTTCTGGCCAGGAAATGGCATAGAACGCTTCCAATCATGATCGTAAAGGATGCAATCTAATGAGAACATGTAACTACAAAGGGACGTGGACATTTTCTCTGCTTTCTGCTCAAGCAATAGAGGACTAGAGTAACTAGGACATTAAGAAATTAAATCAGGAACTGGAGGGATGGCTTAGTGGTTAGGAGCACTTAGCTACTCTTGCAGAAGTTCTGCATTCAGTTCCCAGAACCCACATGGTGGCCAACAACAATCTGTAACTCTAGTTCCAGGGGATCTAACGACCTCTTCTGACCTCTACAGGCATTACATAACATGGGTGCACTTACATGCATGCAATACATTCATACACACAAAATATAAATAAAATATTAAAAAAGAAATTGAATAATAACAATTAACAATAGTTCTTTACTGGCTATGCTTATTATTTCATATCCTTCTGTCTTCTTTCACTACATTTTAATCTGCATTAATAGAGGAGATTTTGCTTTCTTCCGTGAACCTGTAACAGAGCCTGAAACCAAATACTAATCGAAAACATTTTTAAAGCGTGAATGGACCCTGCATGATGTATAGCAGAGTATAGAAGAAAAAGCAGGCCAGGCCGGGGGTGCCTCAGGGCATAAAGCCTCTGCTGCTTGGCGACCTGAGCTCCAGCCCAGAGCACAGGTAGCGGAAGGAAGTGAGAATGTACTTCTGCAGGTTGTCCTCTGACAGCCACATTTGCACATTCCGCATCCACACCTAAAATAAGCAAATGAATGTGATTTTTTTTTTAAGTTTAAAAAGGGGGTTAGAAAGATGCCTGAGCAGTTAAGACAACTAGAGAACCCGGTTCTATTCCCAGCGCCCACATGCCAGCTAGTAACTATCCACAGCTCCAGTTCGAGGGGATCCGATGCCGCCTTCTGGCCTCTGTGGGCATTACATGCATCTGGTGCACTTACAAGCAGGCAAAACATTCAAGCACATAAAATAAAAATAAAAATATTAAAGATTTAAGTTAAAAACATTTTAAAAGAAGGAAAAAGAATCTTCCAGACTTTAAAAATGTACATAAACAATTAAAAGGGAAAAACTATGAACTAAAATATGCAATAGGCTATATTGTGTGCAGTGTTGAGAAACTCCATACCAAATGAATAGATTCAACTTCAGCCAGAGCAAAGAGGTATACTGGATTTAAACTAACTGAAAACCATAAATGCCATACTATGATTTATAACTGTTTTGAAGAACTCCAGAGTTCTTGGGATATATTTCTTAAGTTCTTAAAATAGTGAAATATTCCCATAAAATTTTATTTTCAAACCTCTTTTTGAGTGGGTGTTAAACAAGGAACAGGCTTAAATGATTTATGTATATTGCACCATTCAGTTCTTTAAACAATCCTATGAAATTGGACTATTTCCATTTTACCTAGGAATAGAACTTCTAATCTAGCAACAATATTCTGTAATTTTCCCATGAATATTCTAAGAGATATATTGCTAACTACTTACTTGCTCTTATAAATTGTAGCTCTGAACTCTACCTATATTTTCTATCCAAAAGCCACTCTGTACATTTTACTAATTTGGTAATATATTCTCTAATACTTTCATGCAGATAAACATCTGCAAAAATGTCTGTCTAGCAAATTTCAGCATCTCCTCCCAAGTTCTTTTGATTTCCTTACAGGAATCTGATGAAGATACATATTTAAGTATAAGTTGAAAGAGCTGGCATCCTTGATTCGATACTGAACATAAAGAAATACTTTTTTTATGACTGTTATGACTTGAGGGGATCATCTCTGTCACATTAATTACATTCACATTTCTTGATTTTCACTCTAACACTGGATTTTACTCACAGTTCTTGCTGTAACTATGAAAATGGTTTCATTTATCCTCTTTATACATCAACATTGTAGTCTGCACATGATCTATTATTCTAGCTCTTTTTGCTATGAAAAAATAATGTGTTTTGTTCAGATATATGGAGGTCATGTAGTTCACAGAATGGACGTGCCCATAGTCCCAAAGATTATTTTGATTACTCAGGATAAGCCATATTAATTCTATCATTACTGCCAGTGATTAATTTAAATATGGATAAGTGGCTTGATCCTGGCCAAGAAGACCTATGTCATCTTCTCCTTGCAGGTTCTGTATTAAGCACTTCCTATTAATATCTTGGAGCTGTGCAGGGAACTATCTATAATCTAAACACTACAGAAAGGAAAGATAAATGAATCTGCATCCCTGGTCCCTGGTAACATAGCTCTAACCTTGAATTAACTCTGAACCATCTCACTTCTTCTGTGTCTATCTCTACAAAATAGTACATACTACTATTTATTGGTTTCTCTCTTACTTGAACATATGGTGAATTAATGAAAGTCAAGTCATTTTCACATTTTAGAATACATCCTACTGGATCCTGATATATCACATATGTTATATCATCCAGGACACAGATTGCTTGAATTTTATCTAGGCACTTATACCTACATTCAGAAATGAGATTGTTTTATAATTTCTCTTTTTGTATTAGTAATATTCAAAACCATAATAGTATCACAAAACAATGTGGGACACTGGCTTGCTTTTAAAATTCATTTGAAGAATCTATATAGAATTTGAATTGCTTATTCCTTAAACATCTGCAATAACTTGGTTTACAATCTGGAGCTGGCTTTCCTTTTGTTTCATCATGTGGATTTTATGCATGTGCTTGCGCATATAGACTTGTAGAAGAATGCTTAATGAAGATTACTAGTTTGAGACTTTGGGGGTCATGCTTGGGAGAGACACAGGCACTCTACTGATAAGCTACACCATCCAACTTTAATGTGACTTCAAATGACTTTAGACTTCAAATGGTTTTAGACTATTAGTGTTTCAGTATTCTCTTGAATCACTTATGAAGACATCTGTCTATGTACAAATTGCTCCAGAGACATCTATATATTAATCTCCTCCTTCCTCCAAATATGCCCATATGCAATTCTTTTGTATACAATAATACTGAATTGTTTATACTTTTATCACACACTTTACATTCCTCAATGCTTTTTTCCATAGACACATCCTATATGAAAACAAGAATGTCACCCATTTTTTCTGTTAAAATATATAGTTTTAACTTTCAATTTTATGTGTATGAGTGTTTTGCCTGAATATATGTAGGTACACCATATCCATGCAGTGTCTACGATGGCCAGAACAGGGTATCAGATCCCCTGGAACTGGAGTTACTGACAATGGTTAGCCACTACGTGGGTTCTGGGAACTGAACCAGGTCTATTCCAAGAGTAGCCAGTGCTCTTGATGGCTGAGCCATCTCTCCAGTCCCGTTTTTAAAATATTTTAAATAATCCTTTGAGAACTTCATACAATGTCCTTTGATCATTTTTCTTCCCCTCCCCAACTCCTCCCAGATCCATCCCATGTCTCTCTCCATTCACTTTATGCTCTTTCTTTTTTCCCCGCCATGCAGTCCAATTTGTGATGTTCAGTTACTCTTGGGTGTGCCGCCTGCCTTACTGTGTGGCTGACCTACTGGGGGGGTGGGGCACACCCTTAACGAAACTGCCTCTTCTGAGCAACAATCAACAACTCTTCAGCTAGGATGGGAGTTCATCCCCTACTTCTTCATTGCCCCATGCTAATTTCCTGGCCTCTGGGGTATTCTGATGAAACGCATGTATCTGAAAACTCAAAACTAACATCCACATATGAGATGAAATGTAACATTTATGATTCTGGATTTGTGTTACCTCACTTGGGATGAATGTTTACAGTTCTATCCATTCTTAAGTTCATTTCTTAACGGATTCATATTCTTAACACAGTTTGAGCTTCATTATCCCCCTCCAATGTTTCCTTATCTCCACTGCATGTTTACTTTTATCTTTATTACTATTTTTCTTTTGCTTGTATCCTGAGATTGTTAATTGTTATCAGCACATAAATTGCAGAGTAAATCTTAGCTTGAAGCATTTTGGCTGTGTGACAATTTGTTAAGTACTATATATATATTTTTACCCATTTCTACTTAGATTATAACTTTTTCTATGGTATCTACCTCTGCCAATTAATTATTTACACGTTGGGCTTGTAATTTATACAGCTATTGATACTGAGTCAGGCGATGGCAATCATCAGCATTTAGATCCAGCTTTCAGATGCCACAGCTATGCTCCTAATCATAAGATGAAGTTTCTTCTCTCCAGCATTGCCTTCCCTTTTCACCCACAGTAATTTTTCTTTGACTAGTGATGGATTACTGCTCTTCGAGATGAGCAAGAGCTGTTCACAATATTTGATTCTATTGTCTTGAGGTAAATGTAATGGTCTCAGGACCCTAAGCACTTTCTACAGAAGTCTTACAGGTCAGAAACATGTGGGACAATAGATGTTGCAAAGCAAGAGCTGCTGATGAAGAAATGTTATACTGCATGGAAACTGCAGTTAGAAAATAAAGGTACGATAAATGAGCTCCTAGGCGTACAAAGACTGACCTGCTTTTTTGACTGGTTTGTTCAAGCCAAACCAGTGGGTGCTAAACAGCATCACAAAAGCACATGAAGCTTCATGTTCACACCTGTGTTTGTTGTGACCTCATTCACACTGGCCAAAATATGGAAGAAACCTAATTGTGCATTCATTCATAACATTATTAACAATATATTCTATATTCTACAGTTATTTCATTAGATATTTTGCACCATATAAATGATTGTAATATACTAGTAAAATCTATAAATGTTTTTGGGTTTTAAAAAATATTAAATCCTGCTCATTATGTCATTAATAAAATGAAGTATGATAAGCCAGACACAGAACCAATGCTGCATGACACTACATATATGATGAATTTGAATGGTCGATATCGTGCCGCTTAGTACACTGAAGTGGCTTTCAGGGGCTGAGACGTGGGAGAAAGGACTAGCAAAGTGTTAATGTGAATGAGTCCTGTGGATGGACTGTCCATCATAGAATCTGTGGCCAACAGAAAACTGAACTTTAAAAGCAACTGAGATGAGATTGTATGTTAAGTGCCCTCATCAAAAATATAATAAATAACTAGAATGGATGAAAACTTGTGGGTTCACAATTGTATACTTGTTTATTTTTTTTACTTTTGCGTAGATTGAATGCCATCTGTGTAGGTCAAATGGAATGTACTGTCCTACATTTTTAAATTTATTTATTTTTATTTTGTAATGTATATTTCAATGAGTTTTTGCACATTTCTTATAACAGATCTTAATCAAATTTAGACCCTTCCAACATCCCTGCCTCCTAAAGCTTCCCCACCAAATTTCATGTGTTCTGTCATATATATTAAGTCTTATCCAGTCAAGTATTTGTAATCAGATGTTGTGCATTGCAAGTTGATCCATGGGAGTCTAGTCAGACTATGTAGCGTCACTTCCTTAAAGAAGATCTACTCTCCCTCACCCCATAGTAATCAGTTTCCAACAGTTCTAGGTTGGGATCTACTACCCACTTCCCCAGTTCCATGCTGGGTTTTGTCTGGTTGAGTCAGCATGGGTCTAGTGCATGCTGTCATCACTGCTGCAGGTTCATATGAGCAAGTTCCCAGAGGCCTGGAAGCCTGTTTCCTCATGTTCACGTGCTTAACACTGGCTCTTACAATTTTCCCTCCCACTTCCTGCAACAGTCCCTGAGCCACGCGAGGGTGAGGTTTAGTATAGGCGCCCTGTCCAGGGACAGTCTTATTCTCTAAAATTTGACCAGTTGTGAATGTCTGTGCGCATCGCACTCTGATTTATTTCTATTTTATGTGTATGAATATTTTGCCTACATGTATGTAAGTGCACTAGTGTTATGCAGGGCCGATGGAGGACAGAAGAGATCATCGGATCCCTGGAACTGGAATTATGGATGGTTGTTAGCTGCCATGTGGGTGCTGGAATTCAAACATGAATGTTCTGGAAGAACAGCAAGATGCTGCTGAACTGCTGAGCCAACACTCCAGCCCCCATGCTCTAACTTTTGAAAATGCTTATACATGTGATTTCAGGTGAATGATCTTTTCTTCTTGGAAATTCAAAACACATACAGACCATCTCTCTCTGAATGTTTCGATAAGGACTCATTCATTGTACGGCACTTTTCCCCCTGCATCTCTAGGGAACTTGAAACCCACTGTCTGGCTGGGAATCATTAATGAACATATTCAAGATACTTTTAAAAACACAGCTCAATATACAAGAAGCACCACTCTATTGCTGAGATATAAATAAGCAAGAAAAGCATTACAGGAGCAAAATGTGGCCTTTGTGGTCAGGGAATGTAGCTCCGTGGAAGAGTGCCTTCCTAGCCTATGCAATGCTCTGGGTTTGCTTCACAGCACTGGAGACAAATAACCAACAAGAAATTGGTTTCCATCTTTAAATAAGATAATGTTTAGAGCAGAACTAAGAAAATGTAGCCACCTTCTTCATCTTTGTCTGTACCATGTCTTTATAGAAGTAATTTTTAAATAATACTGTTGAGTCTGCACCTGGAGAACCTAGATTATTGGAAACATGTAACCCTGTGTGTGTGTGAGAGAGAGAGAGAGAGAGAGAGAGAGAGAGAGAGAGAGAGAGATTTTTTAATTTTTTGCAATTCTTTGATTTTTTGTTAAAAGAATGAATATCCTCAGAAACAAGATGGGGAGCAATGGCATAGTCTCAGAAAAAAACTGAAACAAAGACCAAAAGTCACATAGTCACATTCAGGAAAATAATGCCACGTTGATTTAATATACAATATTTTAAAATTGGGGGCTAGAGAGATGGCTCAGCAATTCGGAGCACTGGCTGCTCTTGCGGAGGACCCAGGTTTGATTCCCAGCACCTACCTGGAAGCTAACACCTATATATGAATCCAGTTTTAGGGAATCTGATGCCCTCTTCTGACCTCTACAGGCACTGCATGACATGGATGCACAGATACACACGCAGGAAATATACTCACACACACAAGATAAAAATAATTACATACATTTTAAAATAAGGTTTTTTTAATTTTGATGAATATGGACGAATTCACCCTGATGTTTGTTTCTTCCTATAGATCAGGAATAACTTTAAGGGTGAATTTAAGATCATTCATATACACACACATATATATCAATCTCTGTATGAAAACTCTTATCTAAAGTGCTTATAAGATAAACAGCTGCTGGACTGACTGTGAGCAGCTCTTTCCATTTAGTGAAGTTTATTCCTTTAGGCCCACAGCAGTGTGGATCTGGTTGGTGGATCTGTCTAGAAACAAGCAGTGTAAATGCTTTGCTGTCTTCTGTCTTTAGACTGACCACAAGTCCATGAGCTAAAATAGTTTTGACATTCCTGCTTAAAGGCTATCTAATTCCTTAAAGAACAGTGCTTGCTAGTTTATTGTTTTAACTCAATAACTCACTGTGAGGACACAGAAGAAATGTGGGTCTTAACTCCTGCTCGCTTTGCTCACTCTGTATTTTGTGCAGAATTCAGAATCAATACCTAATTATATCCAGTCAAGCCAGTGGAAAAGCAGACACGTCACTTCTGCCTGTACCAGAATGTTTCTGAATATTCAGGAGGAAAATAAGCCTTCATCTTCCCCATTAATTTAAAGGTTCATTCTCTAAGGAAATAATGTATATAGTTAAGGACTTTACACTTAATTATAATTTAATTACTGATAGAATCTGAAAGTAGCCTTAAAACAGAATCTAAAGTTTTGTTCCATGTAGGTCCATGCTAAATGTCTTGCTAGTTCCATCAGACCTCTGAGTTTTCAACAGAACTTCACATGATGATTTTAAAATATAAACCATTGCATTCTTTGCAGACAATTCTAGAGACACAGATCTGCTGGGATTGGGATGGTATGTATGAGATGGGCAGAGAACAGAACTTTTTGTAGTATCTGTACACAGGGGTCAGGCTACTTGGTGAAGAAGACAAGCATGATGTTTGACAGCAGGATTCAGTAACTAAAATCCTGCCTGCCTTGGATTGCTGTATCCCAGTATGGTCGATGTAGGCCATTCCTCGAAAACTGGTAATACCTATAGTTCAATCAAAAGGAACAATAATATTTTATATCCTTAGCTTCTCTTTCAATCAGCTATTGGAGGATGAATTTATTGATCTGTTTATCATACTCACTGGAGAATCAAAAGAAAATGGAAAGCAAAACCTCAATCTCTAAAATCAAAATGTATTCAGCATATCTCTTTGTGGTGTAATCATTTGACTATTTTATTTGTTTTAAATGTTTTGTAAAAGGTAATGGTACTCAATCAATTTTCCCCTTTAAAATGTCCTCTTTGACATCCTCCCCTATTTTGAATTTTTGTGACGGTCATGCAGTATATTTTGGTCACGTTTCGACCCCTGGCCTATCTGCACTAGCCTTTTACTGCTCCTAACCAGTTTCATTGTATATATGCGTATAGACTCAAATGTGTGTCCCAAATGACCTTCAGTATGGGTTCAATCACTGGAGCCTGGCCAACATTACCAAGTCTCACTCTTAAAAGAAACTGAATCTCCTCCCAGAGGTCATTGTTTGCCAAAATTCCTTGGGTAGGGCTGGAGTTTCTTACCCACCTTCCCACATGCATGCTGGGAATTTATCTAACTTGAGCTTATGTGGAACTTAGGCACAATGTCACCATTGCTGTGAGTTCTTAAGACTTAACTGAACAGCTGTTTGGAAAACTGTTTCCTGATGGGGTCATCCACCATTTCTGGCTCTTAGAATCCTGCTGTTCCTCTTCTACAATGATCTCTGAGCCCTGGGAGGCAGAAGTTTTGATACAGGTGTCCTATCTAGGGATAAGCATTCTGCAGCCTCTCATTCTCTCCACGTTGGCTAGTTGTGGGTGTCTGTTTTAATCACCATCTGTTGCAAAAGTAAACTTCTCTGGTGAGAGTTGAGATGTATTAATCTACAGGTATGACAGTAAGGCATCAGGAGTCAGCTTAATATGATAACTATTTAGCAGAATACTAGTATTAGATTCTCGCCTATAGCCTGTGATCTGTTTAGCCCCAGGTTCTAAGACCTAATTTCCTCAAGCACTCCTGGCCATTGCCTCTGCCCTTGGTTACCCACCAGAACATTATGTAGGACCCTGTTGTTGAAGGCACTACATACAAGGAGAAATCACGCTGGTGCTAACTCAAAGACTCGTCTCTACCGGCTAGCTTTCACAGTGTGGGAAGTATGCATGTTACCAGAAGAAAAAATTGTTAACCTTATTCATCAGTGAATCTTGCATGCTTCAGTAGCAACTTGCCTGGCAATATATGACCTCTGCAGAGTGCAACAGTGGCAGGAATATTATTGTAGTAACCAATCCCTTAACCTAACCTTATTATTGTCTTTTTATACTGGACATATATCCCCATTACTGTGAATGATGGGCATAACTGTGCACGCTCTATAAATGGTATTGTGAAATGAGGGGGAAAATCCAAATTAACTTTTTCATCTAGCCAAAGTGAAGACTGTAGGTTTCTGGAAAAAGTATACACCAATGTGGGGTTGGGTTGATTTCATGACTCTTTTGCATGACTATAGGCCCGAGTAGATTAATATTTATCACAGTGGGAGGTAGAGATATTCAAAAACAACGACTATCTTTTGTTCCATACATAATAGCCCAGAAATCAGTACATTTTGTGTCATTTACAGAATAGGCATAGCCATCCTGGAATTATCATAAAGTACTGTGCCCACCATATAGGGACTGTAGGGAAATTACGTGCCTTAGAGCCAAAGTGACTCACCCACTGGGGGGAAAAAGAAAAGAAAAATCCAGAGCAATGGACCAGTCTATAACTTTCAGTCCCAGCAACAAAATAATTTTACAAATTTTAGTGCTTAGGATCATAAAAGTGAAAACATAAATTGAGAATAAATAACATAAAGTAATATAAAAGTACAGATTAAGACAGTATTTTTAACTGGCTGCCTGAGGGTGAAAGAACAGGGTACCATGACCTGCCTGGGGCTGCAAGGACATCCGTGGAGGGGCAGACCCCAGACATGTGGGGGGGCAGACCCCAGACATGTGCAGGGAACCCAGCGACCTGTAATCCCAGCATTCCAGAGGCAGAGACAAGACAGCTAGCTGTATTAACTTGAATTGGCAAGTTCCTCTTCAATAAGAGACCTGTCTCAATAAGAGAGCTAGAGAGGGAGAGAGAAAACACTCAACATCAATTTCAGGCTCCCATACACTTGAGGAGATGCATGCACATGCACCTTACACACATGTGTGGCCACACAACACATGTAAGCATGCATACACAAGCAAACACACATACACAGAAAAATGAACATTTCATAAGAAACTAGGAAACTCTCAGAACAGTTTCCTTAAAAACTATTTCTTGCTTCCAATCAAGAGCATAGCCCACGGGAATGTCGTCAGATTTTATAAAACTGTTATTCAAAATGCCTCAAACCTCACTGTGTTTGGTCAGGTAAAAAAGGTCGTCTGGAGGCTGGAGAGACAGCTCAGTGGTTAAGAAGTCCTGGGTTCTGTTCCTAGCACCCACTAGGTGGTTAAGAACCATCTGTAACTCCAGTTCCAGGGAATCCAACACCCTCTTCTGGCCTGGGCAGGCACTGCACGACATGGGTGAACTTACATCCATGCAGGCAATACATTCATACACATAAAATAAATAATAGATAAAATCCTTTGTAATAAAACCTTTTTGTGGTTAGGAATAGATTGTCATGCTTGCTCTTTTCGTACGTCAGAATCCGGCAGGTCAACTGTAACAATTTTTGGGTATGAGTCATTTACAGGTCAAGACCTGTGCTGGGTATTTGATTTGGAACATAATCCTTATAATAACCATTTAAGTGTTATTTTCTGACACTATAGATGGGGAAACTGGTGGTCATGGAGTGTCACAGGTAGAATTTGCCTGTGGTACCACAGTCAGGTGAGGGCAGGCAAATGCACTGGAACACCAGGGCTAACCTGCTCTCTGTAATGCTTACCTCTCTGAGCAGGGAGAGTATTAGAGAAGTTAAAGTGTCTCTCCACCCCTGTGAAAACAGCCAGGCTAGATTCAAGCTCAAGTATCCAACACCAGAGCTCAAGGTCCCAAAGTACCTCCAGACTACTGGGATTTGGATGAAATCCCTCAATACTCCAGCATATCTCTGAACGCGATGGTTTCTAGAGCTGAACAAAGCCAAATTCTGGGTACACATGAAGTCTGCTAAAACCTGGATTTGGAAAGGTTATGGATAAACTTTTGATTCAAATGATCTGGCAAGATTTTAAGTTTCGAGTCTCACTTGCAGGATATAATGTTTGAGCATTCATCTTCAAGTAACTGCAGCTTATAAACAGCTATTATTGGTTGTTCTGATAGGGGCATTTGTGCTTTGAATATCAGATGGCAATTAACCCTCAGCACTTTCTTCTTAGGCAGGGCTAAATGGAACACAAAAAAAGGAGAGAAGAGTGCCAATTTGGGGTGATAAAATCTGTCGATTCAAGCACTTATTTACTTCTGGCCTGAGAACATAGGAACCTTGGAGAGGTTTATTTAAATGAGCTATATGAAAATAGCATTTCTGACTTTTAAGGCTCTGGGACGGGATGTTCATTTGGAACTTATCTACTAAAAAGCAGAAGATAGCAGGGATTTAGTTTCTTCAAGAAATTACTTAATGCGAGAATTGGCTCAAAAAACATGATAATTGTGGTTCTTTCTTTTCAAGCCAGCAAAAATGGCTTATAATCTTAGTATCAGCTTCTCAAACACATGTGGTTTCAGCTTGCTGTCCTAGACCCCATCTGGTCCTTACTGGTATAAGGTAGATCTAGTGCTACTGTTAACCATTCCAGCATTACAGCAAGTGGAGAAATATAAGCCTAACAGGAAAGGATTCTGCTCAAGTTAAGAAGTGATACATTACCACTTCTTTTGACATATCATTCGAGGTTCCCACTAAGAATCACGAGTTAGTGCGTCACCAAGCCAAGCCAGTGCTTTTGAACACTTCCCAGCCAGACACTAACAATTAAGACTGTCTCCCATCGAAAACAACTGCCATTACCTCATCTTGTCTAAATAAAATGGTCTCTTCCTTTGATAAAGCATAGTGCCAAATATCTTAGTTCAGCAGATGAAAATCTACTCCATCACTGAGATAGCTACAAACAAGTCTTTGATTCAAATTTATAATTCTTTGATATATGTAACTGCCACTAAACCATAAAGTCAAGATGTCACATTGTATATGTTAAGCCAAGACAAACTTACAGCTACAGAGTTGCTCTTATCAGAAAGAATCTACCACTCAATGTGGAACTGCTCCCAGTCACCCTCTTAATACTGTGGGAAGCTCACAGTAGCGGGGATGGGGTGGGGGATGCACCAAAGGTATCCATATGCTACTGCAAATGGATCCTCCCACATTCCAAGTGGAATATGTAAGCAAGGAAACAGGCCTCTAATTTTTCGTTTTGGAAAAGTATGGAATTTGGTTCTGTCCTGAAGGGCTGAGCCTTCCACCAGCCCTCACTACCGCTGGGAATGATTCTGTTGAAACTAGTTAGTAATTCAATACAGAATTTCTCTCCAGACCACCAGTTCAGAATTGGCTTCAATGAGAAAGAATCCAGTTATTATCTATCTGATGGATGCCTGCCTGAATGACATAGGTTAAGACAACTGAGTAGCTTCCATGCAAGGGTGCAGGGTCATGTGAGTCACATGTCGTTAGGGTAAGTTATTTCATCACTCGACACTCCCTTCCTTATTCTGGGGCTCTCAGCAACACCAAAGCCAAGAAATATGGTGAGATACAGAGGACGCCATTAGTTTTCCCTCCTGTGTGGTCCTTTCAGATAGCTTCAAGCACAAGAAGACCAGTGCTAACAGTTGCCATCTGTATGTAGCTCTGAAAGTGACGTCTTCACTGATCCAGTGTGCTGGCACATGTGGGGTCATGATCTGGATCCTCAGAGCATGAAAAACACTACAATGCCTCCCATACTTATCATTCATAATGTGACCAGACAAAACTATAGAGATTAAAACTTAACAAAACCTAAAACTATTAAAAAATAATAACCTATGTCCACTTGTACAATAGGAGCACTATAGTTAAGGAGGCAATGACCTGCTCTCAGATTGAATTTGAGACCTGCTAACGGAAATCTAGTCATTACCATTGGGTAATGGTAGGTGAGATCATAGACAAGGAACTTGAATACTGATGTTAGGTAAACTGACATCATGTCAGACGGCCCTCTAATCTTTTTGTTTATAACAAGGCAATCCTCTCAGCTTTAATAAGAGAAGCCTCTTCTAGCAAACAGTGCTGAATATGGAGTTTCATGGTTGCACAAGGTGATAGACAAGTGCTCAGCTGAAACAAGTCACTGATGCCATCCTCTCTACGGCTCAGGGAACACCACAGAAGAGGGCAGAAAGAATGTATGTATGAGCCAGAGGATGAAGAGAAGGCTGGGAAACAGCATCCTCTGGGCAAGACTCAGCCATTTTAATCACAAACTTGTAGCAGCAGCGGGTGCCTGCACTGGGTCTGCGCAGGAATCGGCCTGTTAACAGCCGGGCATGAGCAGAGGAGGGATTCAGGGGTCCGCCCCTCCCCACTGAGCTGCATGCTACTCACAGGTTCAGAAAGAGGGAACTCACTGCCTTCACTGGGCTCTAATAGACAGACAGTTCCAATCCAACTATCACAAAGTGGCCCTGGTTAAACCAACGGGTCATAAAACAAAGTCAAAAGTCAGGGAGGAGGAGGGGATTTGCGATAGGGAAGAGGAAGAGAGAAGGGAGGATAGGGATGGAGTTAGTGGTCAGAACACATTATATATATATATATATATATATGTGTGTGTGTGTGTGTGTGTGTGTGTGTGCGCGCGCGCGCGCGCACACACATGCGTGTGTGATTGTCAAATAACAATTTTTAAAAGAAAGAAGAAAAGGGAGGAAGGAAAGGATGGAGAAAGGGAGTGAGTGAGAGAGGGAGGGGGGAGACAGGGAGGAAGAAAAACCCATTCCTAGAATCTCCATTGTTTACATTTATGGGAGAGTCCTGCTTTGCTAATAGCTTTCACATGTATGTAGGCTACATATTAGTTATCACAAACAAGTTTGGAAACTGGGAATGATGGAAAATTCTGAATATGAAATTCAAAGACGTATGTTCTGGGTTTAGTCTACAGATGAGGAATACAGGACCCTGAACAAGCTTCTGAGTCTCTTCGTCCCTCCACTGTTCCATCCTTTAATCAATCCTGGAAGTGTGATGTGAAATCTCACAAGGATACATTCTTTATAAAGCATTCTATAAATGTTATATTTAACTGTTTTATGTAGCAATAAGATCTTTCTATTTATCTTATTTTTTAACTATATATTTGATCAAAGGAAAATAACTTTAGATAAGAAAGCCCACCTTCAAGAGATCTATAGTGCATCATGTTGATATAATTAATGATACATTGAATTATGGAAAAATGCTAAGGGAGTAGATATTAAATATTCTCACTACAAAAAATGATATAAAACATATGTTAATGAGTTTAATTTAGCCAGGTCATATATATATATATATGCAAAATATATACACATGTTTCAAAACATAGGGCTCTGTACCATAAATATATACAGTGTTCATTTGTCAAAAGACAAATAAGTTTTTGTTTTGGTTCTTTGGGACAGGTTCTCCTTGTAGCCCAAGCTGAGCTGGAATTCAGTATACAAAATAGGCTGGCCTCAGTCTCATAAAGATCCACCTGCTTCTGCCTTCTGAATGCTGGGATCAAAGGCATGCACCACTAAGCCCAGCCTGACAGATAACCTTTTCAAACAAAATCATGTCAGGGTTTTCTATTTGGTTAGTTAAAATCGCAAACAATGGTTATCTGTTTTGTCCATAAATTGTGCTATTCCTGAAATCAGTGCATCAGGAATATTAAGCACCCACAGCTAGACACGTGTCAGGCAATGTTCTTAGTTCCCTGTGATCTTTCATATGAGACTCTCATAATATTATTATGTAATAGGTGTTCTTATTGCCCTCTTTATGAGTAGGTAAACTGAGACACAGAGCAGTTCAATCGTGAAGCTAAGGTTATATACTCAACAAGCATGAAGAGCGATTGGAATCAGGTTTCCTTGTTCCACAATATGAGTTACTCACATATACTAACTTTTAGTAATTAAAGAGAAAGCTGCAGAAGGATGCAAGGCTAGGAAGTGTTTTCATTCAGTTGCTCATTCTTGAAATAGGAGCTGGAGTTACACTTATATAGCTCTCTTTGCTGGGGAGAATGGACAAAAGAAGAAAATAAAACTCGGAAAAATGAAAGAGGAACATTTTCATTCTGGAAAATGATCCAGGGCAACATGTTTGGAGTGTTTATATAGTGAGAGAAGATCACACTGAGAAAATGACGTTTTAACAGGGTGGTGTCATCTGGGCGCTGGCGAAGGCACTACAGGGGCAGAAACTCGGAGTTGGTCTGAGCTAGTACCGAACTTGGGAAATAATCCCCTGTATGGACAGAAGGAACTGGACAAAATAGAAAGTATAGAAAAGTAGAAGAAGCTTGAGGTATGAGGAAGAAATGCTAACCTCAGCACTCTAGAGGTGAGGGCGGGAAGATCACCTCAGCTAGAGACCAGCTTGGACCCCACAGTAGTTTCTGGCCATCTTGGGCTACCCTATGAGATCCTGAATCAAATGACAATACAACAAAGAAAAAGACAGAGGAGAAGGAGAGAGAGAGAGGGAGGGAGGGAGGGAGGGAGGGGGAGAGAGAGAGAGAGAGAGGCTGTGGATAAAAAATGTAGGAAGTGTAAGGGCAGGTTGAGACAGGCAAAAGACAAAGCAGGGCATGGAAGACCACATCAACATTCTCTGCCACTGAAGAACAATGGGAAGCCATAAAGATGCCTTACGCAGTTGAAGGACACTTAAAGATGTATTTGACAGGCGTCAACCCTTATTCTGCGGACAGAGGAGGCAGACAGATGGAAATCATAAAGGAATGAAGAAGAGAGCAGGCAGGCAAGATAGGACATCCTGGGCTAAGGTGCTAGGGACAGCACCTTCAGAGGCACAACTGACAGGACCTGGCAGGAGGGAGAAAGATGGTGACCTGGATGGTGTCCACTTGTCCAGTCTTTATTACAGAATGGACCCACCACCCCCTAAAAGTGCCAAGCTGCATTTGAAATGTATATGCTCTAATATGGACTTTTTGAGCTTGAAAAAAGTATACTATTGATAGATTTAACAAAAAGCACTTAAAATCAAATGAGTTAATATATATATATATATATATATATATATATATATATACATTACATTAAATAAACTCATCTCCACTTTTCTGACCAATCATATAAACTTCATATACACAGAAATATACAAAAGTTTGACCTGGAAAAGTTATCTGCTAAAAGAGAATTTAATAAATAATGTTTCGGTTTGAGTTATATCCGATGGCTTCATTGAAGTCATCAGCGCCTCTCTGAACATGAAAGTATTCAGATCTTCTGTTCCCGACTTGCTGTTCCTTATGGAGACTTAGAGTAGATTTCATCTGAGATTAGTAAGATACAAATGATAATTTCAGTGAATAAGTCTCAATTTTTCCAGTCAACCTCATACTGATTTATGATTTTGCTACGAAATGTATTTCTGCATTGATTATTCCTACTGATTCAATCAGCCAGAGTCGTCATCCATCAGACCCTTCCTGGTCCTATTTTCTGGTTAGAGATTACTCAGTTGAACAATTGAACAGAAAATCTTTCTAATAAGAGAAGTCAACAAATATTTTCTGTAAGAGATCAGATATCCGATGCTTTGTGCCTTTGAAGTCAAATTGTTCCTATCATAAATCAGCTGTGTTATTGTAGAGGAAAATATTCCCAGAAACACATGGATAAAAGAGGTATTTTAGAATAGAATTTTATTTACAGCATCAAGCAGAGGGACAGGCTTTGCCATGGGCTATAATTTGTCAGTGTCTGAAATGGACATTTGTCTGATTATACACGATGTTTCCATATAATTTCACAAGTACTACACACACACACACACACACACACACACACACACACACACAGAAGCCTAAATTCTGAGTGCCTGCTCTGTTATTGTAGGCTGTGGCTCATTCATATGAATGTGTGGTTTGTGGCTCAATCATGTGAATGTGTGGTCTGTGTCTATCATTCCTATACTGATTTTATCATTTATCTGGGGACTCAGAGTTTGACTTAGGGAAAGCACTCTATCTCATTATATGTACCCTGCTGTGGCTCTCATAGTTTATATGAAATGACATCAGAATGGTCTGCACAGCCAAAGTGTTCTGTTCCCCTAGAGCAAACTAAACATCTCATGGAAGGAACAAAGTTACAGAGATCTGATTATATATATATTGGGAGAGATAAGTCTGTCCTTCCAAACTGCCAGGCCACAAAGATGATGTAACTTAGGACTCTTTAAAGTGATCTTCCCAGGGTACATGAATGAAGTCATGTACAATATCAACGGATGACACCACAAAAGGAGAGCCAAGAACCAAGAGAACATCCAACTTTGTGATGCTAGAATCTGAGACCTAGGATCAAGCTTTCAGTTATACAAATGAAAATAAACTCCCCTTTAAAGATATGCTTCCATTGAAGAGGGCTTATAATGTTTGCAAAAGATTTGGAAAAATAAAATTTTCCTATAAATATGACAAAACGCAAAGGTAACCAAGTAAGGTCAAGCATTAAGGCATGCCAATAGCATAGCTGACCCAATGGGCTGGCAGATTTAGGAGGGAGTAATGTGGTTCAGACTTGTCATAAGAAAAAGCAGAATGCCAGGCTTCTAGGAACAATTTCATTGTGTCACTCGTGGCACCTGAGTTCATGTGTACAAGCTACAGATGTCTTTGTAGATAATTCATTCTCCAGTGGAGTTTGATGCCATGGGCAGGGGAGAATAGAGGCTTTCAAGGTATGTTGGAAGTAGATAAATTCTATGTGTGATTTGTGTGTGTGTGTGTGTGTGGATTGTACATGTTGCATGTATGTGTGAATGCACTTGCCCATGTGCATGCATATGGAGGCTACAGTTGATGTCAGGTGTCTTCCACTCTCACTCTTCACCTTATTTTATTGATTAGCTGATTGGTGGATTGATTGTAGAACAGTCTGTCCCTGAGCTTAGTCCTTGCTGATTAGGCTAGACTGTGTGACCAGTGAGAATCTTGAGTCCTTTCTCCATTCCCCTCCCAGCACTGAAGCTGCATATTCACGCTGCACCTGACAATTTCACATGGATTCTGGGAATTGTCTATGTCTCATGAAATTTATTTCCCCCGCCTTAGTGGGTGGGGTCTGGTTAATCCGGCTGGATACAATGGAAAACTGATCTTCCATTTAGAGAGACTGCTTTATTTAGAGTAATTTACAAAGTTACTGGTTACCTGTGGCCCGCCCACAAATTCCAGACGCAGGGCTCTTAGTCCATTCCCAGCCAGAATTTTACTTCCAATCACATGATCCTTAGGACTGCAGGGACTTGGAATGCTGCCTCCTGGGTTTTGACCTCCTGTGTGGGCCCAGGACCCCGACACTTCTCCTCCTGAGTGGCTCTGAGTAATCCCGGCACCCCTCTCCGCCTCGCAGCCATGTTTTCTCTCCTTTCTCCCCCTCTTCCTGCCTCGTTATAGGTCAGAGGGCGGGACTTGCCGTGGAATGAAGCAATAGAGAAAAAAAAAACCCTCAGAGAGAACCCTGGATTTACCATACAGTCTAACCTCATGTCCTCATGCCTATGCAGCAAGCACTGTACTGCCCACTGAGCCGTCTCTCCGGCTCAGAAGTACATAAAATTTAAGGAAAACACTTTAAATCTATTCAGGCACTGGACAGATGGCTCAGTAGGTAGTGGTACTGCTGCTCTTGCAGAGGACCCAGGTTTGGTTCCCAGCAGCCACATGGCAGCTAACAACCGTTATAACTCCAGTTCCAAAAGATCCAGTGCTTTCTTCTGGCCTCTGAGGTCACTGCATGCATGTGGTACACTTACATACAAGCAGGCAAAATACCCACATATAAAACTTACAAATAAATTTAAAAAGAATACAGAATGATCCTCAGACATGATAGACATCAATGAAAACTGATTTGCTCTTCTGAAGTGTCTAAAAGAAGATGTTTTCACCCTTAGGGGAAGATCAAGAGCCACGAAAGCAAAGCACATAAGAGCTACTAGTGTGCTGGGGGAGAGCAAAGAGGTCTAGAAAAGTGTTGGGAACGAGAGTCACAACACCCAAATTTTAAAGTGAATATATAGAAATTTGGGTTAAATGTTGCCTGAAGCAACTTCTTCTCTGGTATTCTTGAAAGCTTCCAACAGTTTCCCAAATAGCGAGTGAGTACAGTGGAGAAGCAAGAAATTCCCAGCACTAAAGAAGTTCATCTATGTGTGGTTTTTGTAACTCTGCTTTTTACTTAATTATTCAATCACTTATTTAGTGTTTCCCAATGTGGTGTTTCCATAGAACATAAAGGATAAACTCTGAGTTACTGTACTGGGGTCAGATGGCTCACTAAAACCCAGAGCCCCATCATATCTTAAAGAACTGGATCAGAGTTTGAGCTGAGACTTACAGACTAACAGTCTGACTCCCAACTCTCTTTCCTCAGCCACTCGGTCAGAACACCCACCCTTGAGAATTCCCTGTTAGCTACCCTGAAGAATAGGCCTTGTTCTGTTCTTCACAGTGCAAAGATAATGATTGTAACTGGAATGAAATCACAAGCAAAGGGGAACTTGGCCACTGAGATCTGAAATCACACACTATTGGATATTTATCTCTGGAACAAGAACTCCACATGCTTTCCTTGTCATCATACTCTATTGGGTTCTTCCCCCATTGAACATTACATGCCTGAGATTACAACTGTATTTTTGTTTTATCTTCATGCCAAAACTGAAATACTTACAGAAAAAGCCTAACAAAGGGCTCTAGACAAATAAGCTGGCTGAGTTCATAAGTTCAAGGAGCATTTCGGCACAAATACACCAGAAAGAGATGTTCAAGAATACGTTAAAACCAAACTAGAAAACTGATATCGTTATAAATGTATATAAATCAAAAGCATTCTTAATGAATATAAGTAATATCGTCTCTGTTGTGAAAGAAAAAAATGGTTTCCCTAAAAGTGTCAGTGCACATTTTGTTAGAAAGGATTCTTAGGGTCCATAAGACATTCTCTGTTACTTTGATGTGCCCATGCTTCTGTTTGAATACTAATTATTCACTGCAGCAGACATTGGAAAGCTAAAGACAGTAGAAGAGTATATTAAAACCTATCGCTCATATGGTAGCCATCTGATACTGCATCTCTAAAGTCACAGGGATGTAACCATTGTCTTGTGAACAGCACTTCTTTTCAAGGTAGTATGCACAGTTTAATGAGTGCTCGCCTCCCAGTTCCTATTTCAACATCTACTAGAAAATAACATTCAATAGCATCCCTTACCTATAAGATAAAAACAACCGTGCATGACTATCCATCCTGGTATGCTATCAATTGAAACGAAATATATCTGCCAACCTAAAAGCCATCTTCTCACAAGGACAAGGGTCAGAAAAATGAATTATGAGGTAGCTTCCATTCTCTCTTTGAAAAGTGGGATGTGATTAAAGATAAGGGTAAATGAATCATGAACTACTTGAAATGAGCTTCTTGAGTCACTGAACACCTGTGCATCACTCTGCTGATTTCCTGCCTCCTCTGTGCCCTTCTTGTTATCCTCCTGATAAAGAGCACAAAGAACTGCTCTTTTCCCAGTACTGCTCACCCCTGCACTGGGGACTGTTCAATATGGGGAGGTTTGCATTCACACCTAACAAAGGTGCATATTTCAGAGGAAAGGGAACCAATGACATACCAGACACTCCTCCATGACCCAAGTCTGGTGTGTCCTCGAACCTTCTAGAACATTATTGTACCAACTTGAAAATAAGGAATACAGACTGGCTCAGTGAAAATCAATGGCACAGTAGAGTCCTGAGGGAGCTCTAGTGGTCTATGGGTGGGTAGGTGGTTGGGTAGTTGGGTGACTGGTTGGGTGGGTGGGTAGGTAGGTGGTTGGTTGAGTGGTTGGTTAGTTCATTGGGTTTTTGATCTTTGAGTACAGTCATTCACAGGCAGCTGTATGGTTAGGTGCTGCCTACCTCTCCAGAATAACCTTTTGTGGCATAAGACTTGAAGGCAAGGAAAACATAAAGTCTGACACTTGGTTGCCCGTAGTAGGAAATATTCTAAGTTTCTCTAGGCAAATGTGGTAGTTATGCTTCCTCTGACGAGGTCTCATGAATGTGCCCGAGCCATAACCTGGTTGTGTGCTCCTCTGTCCAAAAAGCCAGTGATGGTCACACAGGCTAGCCAGAGACTGCTGGTTCATTTAGGCTCTAAGAGAATACTGAAAAACAGTAGAATCTCCCAAAGGGAAGGCATAGAGACTTCTAAAGGACCCATCCCACATGGACTGGAAAGATGATCCAAATCCTGTACTTCTAAAGTGATGATATTAAATGTCATTCCAACAAATGTGTGTTTCTAGCAGAGGTTCGTATACTGCTGGTCAGGAGTGAGTCTCATTATCTTGGTATTGACGGTGCTCTGGTTTGATTTGTTCTGTGTATGAACAGAAGTCTTAGGCTATGGAAATTGTTTGGTAAAGACGTGTTGACTATCGAATGATGTAAAACAAAGTGGCTCTTGCTGGAGGATATTCTTCCATCAAACAGTCTCCATTTTAGTGATTTATCTAAAATATCTGAAGGTAAAACACCTATCACACATTTAATACTAAATCCAGTTATGAAAAGCAAAGACCAAGTGGTATAATGTTCTTAAGCTTCATAAATGCCAGCTACAGGTTTCCGGCGGACAAGTTAGCCTCATCTACCTGAATTCCTTGCTTTGAGGACTTTCCTTCTCCCTGTGCCAGTGATGGTGCTGTCTCACAGAGGATGTTATCACCAGTGTTCCTCATTAGAACGGTAGTTCCAGGACACATCACACCGACTAGCTCATTCTTAAGACTTTTCTAGAGCAGGTGAGAAATATCTGTTTATTTAAATCTGGGATCATGAGTAGAATAAAGTCAACCAACAGCAAGTATGCAAAAGAGAAAGACTGATGTCTTTAGATAATCTTCAGACTTTGGCCTTATCTCTAGCTTGAGTTACATTTTATTTTGAGTCTAGCTTGTACCACTTGTAATCACAAGATGCTAACTAATAACTAGAGTGCTAACTAGTAATTCAGGGAGGATAATCCTTTGAAGGGTACTCGTTTTCACTCGTTGTCCTCTGTTGCAATATGAAAGTGCTTGCTTTGGACCTAAGTGAACCTAAGCACTTAATGGATCAATCAGTCCTTAAATACGAAGTAAATATTGTATCCACAATTTCCTCACACAGTCAGAGTTACTGAACTGTGAAGCTTCACACAACTAATTATTTTGGGAGCCCAGATCCTTTTTCACTCTTCACCATTATGCAAGTTGGCCTTGCAGAGTCCCCTCCAATCCCTGGCCTCTCTATAGAAGTCCATAGCTAGTGCTCAGAGGCAAGAATTTCCCGACTTTTCCACACACAAACCATTTCCATGGTGTCTCACAAGAGTTTAAAAGAGAACCTAGATGCACTTACTTTGGGGTTTCCAAGACTCTGGTTGAAATCCTTACTTTGTCTTTTGTAAATTGCATTACCTGAAGCCACATCCCATTTTCTTTCTCCAGAAAAAAAAAACCTAGTTGTATGACTACTAAATAGTTTAAAAGGTTGTTGAGTGTGAAGTATGCTGATACACATCAAACAAAGGTGGTGCACACAGCAGGTATCTAGCCAGTGTGGGGTCCCACCCCAGATCATTTGCAATGCCAGCTCAGATCTTGTTTCTAGGACAGTCCATCAGCCCAGCTCATATAGCTCAGGGGTTCCCAACTCAGGACCAACACCAGCAATTCCCCACTTAATGCCTCCTCCAGATCCATCTTTCTCAGAGCTGTCAGACAGTAGCTCATACTTCACTCTGTGCTCTTGCCATGGAGGCCTAACCATCACATTCCCCATCACCCATGCATGAATCCGCAGAACTGCTAACTTAGAAGCCCGCCTCTGGAGAGAAGTTTGCTTCAATCCCTGTGACTAAACACTCTGTCTAATACCAACTTGGGAAGGAAAGGGTTTATTTCACTTACATCTCCCAGGTCACAGTTTATCACTTAGGAGCCCAAGGCAGGAACTCAGGGCAAGAACCTGGAGGCAGGAGCTGGAGCACAGGCCATGGAAGAACGCTATTTGTTGGATTGCTCCCCTGACCCATGCTAAGCCTGCTTTCTTACACAATAAGCCAACATCCCTGCCCGAGGGTAGCACCGCCCACAGTGGGCTGAGCCCTCCTACAGTACTCAGCAATCAAGAAAATACTCCACAGACATAACCACAGGCCAGTTCAATGGAGGAACTTCCCAATTGAGGCTCCCTCAACCCAGGTGTGTCCAGTTGACACTAAAACTGTCCAGTACAATTGACCCCTTATCAACTTGACACACAAAACACATCACTATTAAACCACAACCTTTCCATGTCCATCTCCCAAGATATGATAATATTACTATCACAATCTAAGATAGTACAGCCTTAAAAGGCCCACAGTCCTTAAAGAACCCAAATGCTTAAAAGTTCAGTCCCTTAAAAGTCTCTCAACTGTGAGCTCCTGTAAAACCCAACACAAGCACTGTCTTATTTCAAAGAATTGGGCACACCTAAGTAAAACCTAAGTCCAGCAAATAGCTCAAGGCTAGACATCTGGGATTTACTCATATTCTGGGCTCCAAAGGGTTGGGCAGCTCCACTTCTCTGGCTCTGCTGTTCACGGCACACACAGCTCATCTCTCAGGCCCAGGCCAGCTCCATTCCACGCCCGCTGCTGTCCTTGGTGGTCACACCCCCTGGTTCTTCCATGTCCAAAAGGCTGGGGTCTCCACTGAAACTGAGGCTGCACACTCACCAGTGGGCTCTTCTGGCCTCTCCTGGTGCAAAGCCTCAGATTCCCTCTGTGACCCCTGCAATCCTGGGGTCTTCACTGCAACTAAGGCTGCACTTTTACCAATGACCCTTCCTGGCCTCTCAGGGTGCCAAGCCCCAGCTGCTCTTTGTGACTCCTTCATGCTTTCCACACCAGAATCATGCAAGAAACTCTTCCACATGACCAAGTCCTGTTTCCAGCTTGAGATAGAGGCTTGGGTCCCCCTGGACCACGGTTTCTGTGTGCTGACCCTCAGGAAATTCTTCCTGGAAGATTTTACCATGGTGATGCTGGTCTCTTATTACTTACAGCTGACTTTTCAGCCCCAGCCAACCAGTATCAATTGTCCCAGGAAAACAAAGGTTTTACTTCAGGTTCTGCTCTCTTCTTAATCACAGCTGATTCTTCAGCTCCAGCTGAACCCACAGATTTTCAATTCAAAACATCACACAAACAGCCCTGGTAGTCTCTGCTTCCCTTTGAAGCTTCACAAGCCAGGCCTCCATTGTCTATAACGCTTTTCACCATAACTGTTTCAAGCTCCACAGCAACAAACTCTAAGCACCCAATGGCTTTTCTAGCCCAAAGTTCCAAATGCTTCCACAATCCTCCCCAAAACACCAACGTCAGGTCTGTCACAGCAGTACCCCCCATGATCCTGGTATCAATTTTTATCTTAGGTTGCCTTAAATTGCTGTGACAAATACTGACCAATACCAGCTTGGAGAGGAAAGAGTTTATTTTGTTTACATCTCCAGGGTCACACAGTTCATCAAGGAGTCCAGGTAGGAACTTAGGGCTGAAACCTGGAGGCAGGAGGCACAGGCCATGGAAGAACGCTGCTTACTGGTTTGCTCCCCTGGCCCATGCTCAGCCTGCTTTCTTTTATAATAGACAACAACCTGCCCAGGGGAGGCACCGCCCACAGTGGGCTGTTCCCTCCCACATCACTCAACAATCAAGAAAATACGCCACAGACATGGGCACAGGCCAGTCCAATAGAGGAAGTTCCCCAGTTGAGGCTCCCTCCACCCAGGTGTGTCAAGTCGACACTAAAACTCTCCACTACAGGAGACAATGTGCTTCTTCTCTCAGGACCAATTCCCACAAGTCCTTTTGCTGTTGCTAACTGGCTATAGCACGCTGAGTTGTTATTTTTATTTTATGTGTATGAGTGTTTTGCACATATGTAAGTGTACTATCTGTGTGCAATGCCAAGGAAGGCCAAAAGGGGGAATTGGATTCTGAGCAACTATGGTTACAGACCATTGTCAGCTACCATGTGGGTGCTGGGGACTGAACCCTGATCCTGTTCAAGAGCAACCAGTGCTCTTAAGTACTGAGTCATCTTTTCAGCCCCCTGACTAATTTATAAAGAAAATTGGTCTATTTTACTCATAAATCTGGAAAGCCAAAAGGATGGTTCCAGCATCTGCTTAACAGAGGCTTTGAGCCTCAGCACAGAAGCAAATCAGAGTGGTCTTAGCAACCAAAGAAAAGCCAAACCAAGAGAATAAGAAATCAAACCCATAATACCCTGGGATTGTCACATTGTGAGATGGATCAAAAAAGCCAGGGTGCTCCATTTCATAACAAAGCCACTCCTGAGAAAAGCTATTAATCTTCTGAGCCATTCATTCATGAGTTAATTCACTTATGAGGTCAAAATCCTTATGACCCAATCATCTCCAAAAGATCCTGCCTGTTCCCATATTCTCATACCTTAGAAGAGGGATATAATATAAATAAGAGTTTTGCTGAGAACATTCTATCTAAGTCATGGCTTCTGTTTCTGTTTTTCTAAATACCTCATCCTATGGACCAGCAATTTTTCCACAGTTATATGGACTATAAAGTAACTGGATTTATGTTTTTAATTATAAGACATAAAAAAGCATAAAACTACAGAAAAATTGATGCAACTTCAACGAGGTCTTTATCAGCAAGGTACACACCCAAGGAAGGGATATTAGGTGCCAGTCATCTTCCAGAACGATTTTTCGTCCTTTCTGATATCCGGAGATGGCTTCCCCTCTGTACTAGAATGAGCTATTTATAGTTTGCAGTCTTTAGCCATTTAATTACTCCCCTTGGTACACCTGCTCCTGAGAAGTTAGGTTTCTGCATATAGCTAATACTCCTCTGAGACTGTTAAAGAAATTTCTTCCCACCCAATCCTGGGACTTCTGGCCTTCATTACCTACTTCTCCTTGGTCTGGCTTTTCATCGGTTGCAAAGGTCACTCTGTTTCTGTTCTGAGGCTCAACAGATACCATGTCAAGAAGACTGTTTCTCTATGTTCTAGTTCACAGTAATGCCTCTTGACCTTGGAGAATCTAACTTGCATTACTCTGTGTAAGACTTGGACTAAAAGTACAGAGTCTGGATTTACAACCATGTAATATATTCATTTTATTATATTAAGAATATTTGTATTCTCTAATTAAATATTTACATAGTTATGAATAAATGAGTGAACAAATGAATTCATTTCAGCTGTGTGGATAGAGAGATTACTATATCAGCACCATTCTGTATTCTGTGCCATGCCTTCAGCAGATATTATTTCAATCACTCCTCACACCACCCTAGGAAAGTTTTGAGTCTATTCACTCAAACTACTTGCAGGGTCTCATCCAGCTAAAGCATGAGCTTTACCCACAATATTTATTTGACTCAAGCGTCCTAGTCTTTTCCCAGCTGTGCTTTCTGCAATATTGTGTCAAGATACCAACTCATTCACAACAACAGAAAGTGAATGTGTCTTCATAGAAGCGCTGGGAAAATATTAAATGATTGGGCAATTTCATTTAAAAACCTCTTATTTTACCAAAATCCCATGAAATGTTTGCTTTGTTGGATTTCAAAACATAATTACATTTTATGGCTATCTATCATGTGGGTCTGTGGTTGCTCTTTTAAATTTTTTTTTTCCAGATAGTCTAATAAAAATTGTCGCCTTCTAAAGGAGAGTCATCTTTACAGAGGCCCTGTTATTCTTATCATACTCAGAGATACAGTCCAGGTGTACATACTGAATCTGACAGGTACAATTTCACTGAGGGTCAAGGAACAAAGCAGTATTGTTTATGAACAACCAGTCTCAATGTGATACTCCAATAGTAGATCTGTATCTCTAAGACAGCCCCAAAAAGTTAGCATTCAAAAAAAGAGATACAATAGTCCAAAATTAAAATGTCTAGTGTGAAATGCAGAATATAAAATATTTTTCATTTCATTGACTTGTTTTACTGCAAATGAGGAGAGAATGGAGGTGTGTTAGCAAGGATCGCATCTTCCCAGTGCCTGATAGATATTCCTTGCAGGGAGACTCTCCTACTGGGACAAGCCCAGCTCATTCCTTTACCAGGGTAGGGAAGGTTACTAAAGAGGTTAAGAAGAGAACCAGGTTCATGCAACCCCATCTGTCTCACGTTGCTCTTTATCACTACCTGCACTGAAGTTCCAGTGCTGGTCTGTTCCGCTCAGCTCTAAGATCGCATCTAAATCAATGTCCATGGTGTGCTGTGATCTCCAGTGCTCCTGTGACTGGCAGGAACTTCTAAGTCTTGGGTTCAGTTTGAGGAACTTCACTTGTGATCAAGTGTATATCATATGTTCTCCAAAGACAGCATTACTAGAAATTAAGGTAGTGTTTGATCTACTTTATTCACAGTTCAGGTCTCAGGTGAGAAAGAAGAGGAATGTTCATTGGAATACTCTTAAATGTTACCTCTCTTATCAAGAGCCAAAAGCCTTTGTGACAAAAAATGTTAAATCTGTGGACCTCAATAATACTTGGAGAGATGAAAGGAAGCTTGAAATTCATGGTAAATTGGAACATTAAATATTTGAGTAAATGTCTAGACTTTGTAATGATCTATGAGGTCAGAGGAAACCTGAGTTGAAAATTGACCTTTGGCACCTACTTAAGTGAGTTTGATTTGAATTGCATGTCATTCAGAATTCTTGAATTGGGATTCACTGCAATTAATGATAGTTGTGTCCACAGGAGGCTGTTGCAGGAGGATTATACATGTTAGACCTGAAATAAATAACTTGTAGACCTCATCCCCTTTGAATAAATTCAATGTACACACAGGCCTCAGAGGCCTGGGTTAGGAATATACTCTTTGCAAAAATAGAGCAAAAGGCTGATTTAAAGATCTACAAGTTATCTCTTAAGCTTCTTTCAAGAAGACATATCTTAGGCAGGGAGCTTTAATTGGGAAAAGAATACCTTCCCATATATTTAAGTTTTATTCATTAGCAAATAAGAAAATGAATACCACCTTCAGGAAGGAAGGCCACCAACTTTATGATCTATGAAGTATTAAGAGGATCAAACTCATATTTATAGTTCTGGGCCCAGGAAGCTGGTGTTATATCACATTCTCGAAATCCCATTCTGCTTTTAGAGCCAGTGAAAGAGTTATTATAGGACCAATCTTAGATTTGTGGTATTTCTGCATGAACCCAGAGTTAGAAAATACTCCAAAGAATAAATTTAAGGAGGGAAAAGTCATTTCAGCAAAGAGCACCTGGGTGCGAGAAGGCAGAAGTCCACTCTGGCATGTAAGCTTGGCTGTCGTCATTTTATCTGGGTCTCTTTGAAAGCAGTATGGAAAGGCAAACTGTAATGACACAACCCACTTTCACACAAGGAGTGCAACAAAACTCTTGGGAGCAGGACTCCACTGGGCTCAGAGTTTCAGAAGCATTGAACAGTTTGCATTCAAATACCAGAAGACAGAGCCTGGAGAGACAGCTCAGAGGTTAAGAGCACTGGCTTCTCTTCAATTCCCAGCAACCTCATGGTGACTAACCACCTTCTGTAATTCCAGTTCCAGAGAAATCCAGTGCCCTCTTTTGACCACCACAGGTACTAAAGAACACAGGTGTACTTAGACACATGTAATCAATACACACATACACATAAAAATAACAAAAAAGAGAAAATAACAAATATCAGAAGACAGCCTACAGATTCCTGAGCCAAATGGAGCTACCTCATCAAGCACCTTGTCACTCAAACAACCCTTTACACTCCCAAGACTCTTGCCAAATAAAGTGACTGGGTGCAGAAAATTCATGAGCAGGCCACTGTCACCTTCCAGGTGTACTGAGAACTGGAGAAAAACAGTGTTGTCTATAAGAGAGTCAGCTTTCTGCCCACAAGCTAAGTCAGCTTCTCCTTGGAATGCTGGCCACACAAGGGCAGAGGCAGGTAGTAAGTCGAGATGGCACCACTTATGAAGTCTAAAACCATCCTTCCTATGGGAATCATGGCCACAACTGAGCTGTGCAGAGACACCAACTGCTCTCCGTCCCACCACCAGCACAGCCGCTCCTCGGGGACCCGTCCTGTCACTCTGGCCACTACTGGACATCCAATCCTGTTAGCAAGTTTCCGCCTGTCACTCTCTTCCTTGTTAATAAGTTTCAATAAGACTTATATCTCTGCGGCTGCCTTCAAGTGTTTCCTTTCATCTCTGGGCACCCACCGGCAATGTCCTGGTGAGGCAGACCCATATTTGGGGGTGAGGAAAACTTTCCCTGGGAGGTGGTTTCATGTGTCACAGCAAGAGAAACCTACAATGGAATTACTGTGCTGGACTGAATTCTGTCCTTCCCCCAAGATTCATTTGTTGAAGTTCTAAGTCCCATTAACTCGGAACATGAGTCTATTTGAAGATAAGATCCTTACAGTGGTAATCAAGTTAAATCAATATCCAATATGGTTGGTGCCTCTAGGGAAGGGGGAGATTTGTAAGCTCACAGGCAATCAAGAGAGGTTCACATGAATATGACTATGGTTATTTACAAGGGGATTAGAACAGATTCTTCCTTCTGTTCTCAGGAGGGATTAGCCCTGTTAGTATTTATTTAGAACTTCCAGCATCCAGAACAGTGACACAATACTGTTCTGTTGTCAGAATTCCCAACTAGCAGCAGTTTGTCAAGTCAGAAAAGTAATTGTCCACCCCAACAAAGGGTGAGTAGACTTAAGGCTACTGGATTAAGCCCATTATCTGTTCAGTCCTTGGGGACATAAACATGAAGCCTTCTAAACCAGTAATGATAATGATTAAGAACATTGGAGTTTACAAAGAACTGAAAAATATGAACATCTAAAAAAATTAAACAATCATTAAAAATTAGGTCAAGGCGATGAAAAGGGTGTTCTCTAAAGATGAAACACAAATGGCTGAGAAATACTTTAAAAATGTTCAACATCTTTAGTTATCAGGAAACTGAAACTAAAACCACTTTGAGATTTCATCTTACCCAACTTAGTATGGCTAAGATCCAAAAAGCAAGCAATAACAAATGCTGGCAAGGATGTGAGAAAGGTGAACTCTTATCGCTTGCAGATGCAAGTGCAAACTGGTGCAACCACTGTGGAAATCAGTGTGGAGATTCCTTTAAAAGATATAAATGGATCTCCTATTTGAACCAGCCATATTACTCCCTTGGGCATATACCCAAAAGACTCTATATCCTACTACAAAAATACTTCTTCATCCATGTTCATTGCTGCCATTTTCATAAAAGATAGGAATTTGAAAATAGATGTCCATCAAGTGATAAATAGATAATGAAAGTGTGCACCTATAAATAATGGAGTATCATTTTGCTCTTAAAAAATGAAATTCTCAGGTTAATTGATGGAACTGGAAATAATCATCCTGAGTGAGGGAATTGAGACCCAGAAAGACAAACATCACATGTCTTTCTCATAGCTGAATGTTAGCCTGAAATTGTAGACATGCATTTTTCAATTTGAAAATCCAGAGATGTCAAGAAACTAGTAAATAGGCACTGTTCGGGGGAGAATTCCTGGGAAAGGAGGTAGAATGCAGTGTTATAAAGAGGGGAAGGAGAATAACATAGTAGAGCGGGTTAGGCGGGGTGGGGGTGAGAGGGCGGGCAGAGGAGGGAGCGCAAGGAAGGATAACTAACACTAAAGGCCTTTAGAAAACACGAAGTGGAAATCTACCACTTTATAAACTCCTTAAAACATACAATACACATTATAAAACAGAGAACAAAAGGAATTACCTTATGACAAGGGGACACTGCAGTCCCTAGATACCATAGGGTAGCAAATAGAAAGTACAATGACAGCAAGGGACTCCCTCTTCTAAAGTTTGTTGACCAGAGGTCCACCAGACCCCCCAACAACACTGGCCATTGTCTCTGCTCTTGGTTTCTCTCCAAAACTTGACAATTAAACCCTATTAGTGAAGACACTACATACATAAGCTGTAGAACAAACAAAGAGAAATCAAGCTGGTGCTGACTTCAAAGCCTCATCTCTTCTGGTTGGCATCCATAGTGTTGGAAGGTTCTATACAAGCTACCTGAAGAGAAAATTCATCATAAACCTTGCCCAGCTGGGAATCCTACAGGATACAACTGTCCTGGTGAGATATGCTCACTGGTGCAATAGGAGAAATCAATTACTTTCTAATTGAATTTAAAGACAGGCCACTTTATAGGATAGAGTCCATATCTGACACTGATATCAGACCTAGGATTCTGAGACTAGATAGCCACAAACCCATTACTCTACTAGATAGATATAGTATAAAACAAATTTATAATGACTTATTATACCTGTAGATCAAATGATCTCTCAGCTTTCAGCAGAGAAGCTTCCTTATGCAGCAAATAGTGATTAAAACAGAGAACCACAACTGGCCAATGTGCGGAAAATAAGAGACAATAGTGTCCTTATCCCTGAATAGGACACCTATATCAAATTTCTGCCTCCCAAGGCTCAGAGGTCATTGTGGAAGAGGAGGCAGAAATATTTTGAGTCAGAGGGGGTAGATGACTACAGGGGAACAGAGTATTCCAGACAGTTGTTCGGTTACTCATATTGCTCACAGTAGTGGGGACAGCATACAAACGTCCTACATAAGCTCAAGACAGATAGAATTCCAGCACAGACATGAAAATTTAGGTAAAAAACCCAACCCTACCTGAGGAACTACTGGCAATTGATGGCTGCTGGGAAGGTGAGATTCAGTCTCCTTTAAAGTAAGATTCTTGGTAGATTGATCAGGCTCCAGTGAATGAATCCCCACTGAAGGTCATTTGAAGACACAAAGCTGACTCCATGGGCCTTTATATATTATCTATCTATCTATCTATCTATCTATCATCTATCATCTATACATTTGAGTACAGAAAACTTGGTGGGGGATTAGTAGAGGGGTTACGGATTCCAGAGGGGATTCAAATGTGATCAAAATATATTATATGCAAATTTGCAAAAATTTAATTCCAAAAAAGAAAGAACAAATAAGAATATCGAATCCAGGGGTGGTGGTGCACGCCTTTAACCCTAGCGTTTGGGAGGCAGAGGCAGGTGATCTCTGAAAGTTCAAGGCCAGCTTGGTCTATACAGCAAGTTCTAGGCCAGCTGGGGCTACAGGGAGACCCTGTCTCGAAAGAAAGGAAGGAAGGAAGGAAGGAAGGAAGGAAGGAAGGAAGGAAGGAAGGAAGGAAGGGAGGGAGGGAGGGAGGGAGGGAGGGAGGGAGGGAGGGAGGGAGGGAGAGAGAAAGAAAGAGAGAGAGGGAGAGAGAGAGAGAGAGAGAAAGAAAGAAAGAAAGAAAGAAAGAAAGAAAGAAAGAAAGAGAGAAAGAAACTAAACAGACAAGGAAGCATTTGAATTAAACTTCATGACTGAGCTCCCTACCACAGAAAAAATCAAGTTACGAGAGAATGTGACAGTTTTCTATATTTCTCTTAGAAAATGCTATGGAGGTAGATCTGCCTTAGATAAAAATGAGAATAAAGTTGTCAGATTCAACTCAGCTAGGAGACATCTCTCCATTTAGTTTAATTCACAGGTCACATATTCCAGCTGGTCATCAGCTAAGACTGAAAAACCACCATGGAGAAACTGAAAACAAAGAAGTCCAGGTTTTCTCCTGCTGCTACTTTTATTATAAATATTGTAATTATAGTTAACTCCCTTGAAAGTAAGTTAAATGTTTACATGGGAAATAATGGACAAGAATTTATACTCAATTTTCAGATACCTAATGTTGACATCTTAATATCAGAAAATTCTTATATCATGAGTTGCATTGACAATCTCTATTAGGCTAATTTGTAGGTGACTAGACATGATTCTGGGTCATAAGCATACAGAATAAAATTTTAGCCTCGATTACAAAGTACCCATGAAAATCTGGGCATGGTGATGCTCACCTGTAATCCCAGCTTGAGAGGCTGAGGCAAAAGGATCAATAATCAGGACTTCAAGGTCATCTTCAACTACATGACATGCTGACTCAATAAAAAAGAAAGAAAGGATGGAAAGGAGGTAGAAGAAGCAGGAAAAAAAGAAAAAAAAACTTCTATAGAATTTGGTTTGAATAACACACTGTTCTGGCCCACTCTAAAATCTTCTGTGGCAAGTCTACATAATGCTCAGTCTCACTGGGGTAACCAAGGCAAGGCTTGGTATTAAGAAGTGAGTGCATAAACAGTTGCACATTTTTAGGTGTCAGCACCAGGAATAAGCCACTCTCTAGACTATCTAGAGGACAGCACTTAAAAGTCCAAAAAGGAATTCTGCTAGACCAGACTGTCTTAAAGTGACTCTATTACTGGGAGGCAATTAGATTAGACATGCCTCTGTAATCCTCCCTGCGCGGCAGCGGTTACACTCTTCCCAGGAAGCCAAATTGACTGTCACCCTCCTGCAAGTGCTGCAGCTGTTTAAATTCACAGCCAGTTTTTAAGGAGTCACTCAGAATGCCTGTGATCAATAAAAGGGGAGATGTGCCACATCTCTGGAATTGCTGTGTCCAAATTGAAGCCCAACTCAAGAAACCTCCTCGACCTCATTTCATGCAAAGTCAAGTGCTGCGCCTACCCACTGAACCCATTTTCTTCTGGATGAAAATGTTCGTCTCGGGAGTCGGAATGAGGTCTGTGAGAGCTCTGCCTGATGAAGGGGAAGAGTTGTTTGCATCAGCCGTCACAAGAAAGAGTGACAGCCCTCCTGAAGTAAATTAGCAAAATGACACAGAACTGTCCCTGTATCTGCATGTGGCCGCAGCTCAGCTCAGCTGTCAGGGCTCCCGTTGAGATGCTTATGAAAACCATCTCTCCCTGAAGAGAAAAGGTCAAAGCTGAACAGCCATGAACTTAACTCCTACCACCCCCAGAAGCAGGTTGGAAACAGAACCCTACCTGCTCTGCGAAACATGCAAATATAAATGCTGTATATCAGGACTTTGGGTGGTGGGGGTTGAATGTAAAGAAAGACGGAAGAGTACAAAGAAGGGGCCATCAGCTTGCAGTTTGGACAGTATATTAGTCACTTTTCTGTTGCTGTGATAGAAACACTAACCGAGGGAACTTATAAAAAGAAGAGTTCAATTACCTTCCAGTTCCAAAGGGGCAAGAGTCTATCACGGCAGGGGAGGAATGGCAGCAGAGGCAGGTAGATGTGCTCACATCTTCAAGCAGGCACAGGAAGCAGCAGGCAACTGGAGATCTGGTAAGGCATGTGAACTCTCTAAGCCCGCCCCCCGTGATGTGCTTCCTCCAGCATGTCCACACCTTCTAAGACCTCCTAAAACAATGCCACCAACTGGGGACAAAATGTCCAAATACATACAGCCTATGGGGGCATTCTCATTCTGACTACCAGAGACAGTTCACAAGACAAGACGACACGGGAGTAAGAAAAGTGGGAAAAATAAAGGTGTGTCAGGAGCTGGGTGTGGTGACACGGACCCGAAATCCCAGCACCTGGGAGCCCAAGGCTGGGGGGTGATAAATTCCAGGTGGCTTTAGACGACATAATCAGAACCTGCCTCAATCAACCAATCAATCAACCAATCAAATAAGTCACATGTGGAGGCACATACTTGTAATTTCAATACTTGGGAGGAGAATCACCACAAGTTTGAGCCCAGACTGGAGTCTTAAAAATGTCAGGATGGCCCTGACCTCCCTAGATAACCAAGGATGACGCTGAATTTCTGAACTTCTGATGCTCCTGACTCAACCTGGGATGCCCTGCATCACACCTAGTTTTATGAGGTGCTTGGGGTGCAAATCGACAACTTCCTCCAAGCTAGCCAAGCACTCTACCAACTGAGCTACATCCTTTCTTTTAAGCCTATCAGAATGAAATCATGTGTTATGTGAGTGAATAATCATGTATTAAATTTCTTCTTTGATACTAAATTTGTATTTTGTGACCTGACATCACTAGATGTATGTTTGTAATAATTTGTGTTATAACTTTTTCTAAGGTTTTCATGGCAGGTGGAGCTTATAGATTATCAGCTAATTAGGTTCTGTTGAAATTATTATATATTAATAAATAAGCAAACTTTGCCAACATTGTACAGATACTGAAGAACATAATGCGTCTGCGTGTTTATGGCACTAATCTAATTTAATTGGGTAAATCCCATGTATTGCCATTTATATTTAAGTAACTTCCTTTTCAACTACTTCAAGTACCATAATAAAAACCTCTCATATAGAGAATGGAGAGAAAGCTTAGTGGTTAAGAGCATTGCCTCCTCAGGTTATTTGGGCAATTACACAAAGGCATACATACATACGCAAATAAATAAATATTTAAAAGAGTCTTTCATGCTTTATGATGTTAAAATAAAAATATTATTTCAATGAGATTCTTATTTAAAACTTTCTTAGTAATTTTACATTCATTGTAATTTGAATCATTTAATATTATAAGGGTTTTAAAATATTACTTTAATGAAATTTCTTATAGATCTTTGATCTATTCATTGAGTTCCTAATATTAAAAATGAGGCACTCTTTCTTTTAAGTTTTTCAAGATAAAGTTTCTCATATTTTTCCCACTTAATATTAGTCTCTTTGTTATAAATTCATCCTTTATAACCAGCATTTTAATTGCTGTACTTTGATCTGAGAGACTTTGGCTTTTAACTGAGATATTTAACTAATTTACTTTGGTAATTAATATCACTTAATTCTAAGCTTTATTTTCCCCTTTAATTTTCATTTATATATTTCAATATATGAACACTTTATTGCTTTGTTTTTCTGAAATTAATTTGTTTTTGAAGGGCTTTATGCTGGTAATAATTGCAATAGTTCCATGTATGTTTTTCAGAACTCTCCTTAGTACCTTATTCTAACTATCAACAGCCAAAATGAAATGTTCACTTTTGGTCTTCTTTATATGAGATGAATAGATTATTACACTTTTATTTTCCTTTATCTATTAATCTATTTGAACTTTTAGACCAAGAATGTTATATTTGTTTCAGGACGTGGAACTGTGCCTTGAGATAAAGTGTTTAGTTTTTTTCTTAAACCACATTCTGTTTTAAAATGTTCAGTTGTACATTTTAAAATGTTATTTTATTTTTCCTGTGTCATCCAAGGTCCTAAGAGAGGTCAGCATTGAATGCTGCTAATGAGTGTCTATTCAAATGAGATAGCTATGTGAGGTCTTTTACACCTCACTCTCAGAGTGCCCTTCCTCCTCCACATCAACTGCATAGTGAGACCCTGTTTTATAGATAGATAGATAAATAGAGAGATGAATATGTATACACACACACAAATAATAGCATAATAAACAAATGGGAAGACAAGACAGATCTATGCAGAATTCTATATAACTTACTTAAATATGGGACCCTCAATAAGGTGAAATCTCCATCTCAGTCCTTAAGTGTGTGATCTGCATGGAGACTTCCTTCCAAACAGTGCTCTGTAAAAAGAGAGGAAATGTGAACAAAAGGTGACAATGGAGAAACATAACAAACACTTCCTCAGCTGAGTGATGCCGGTCATCATCAACAATGACTGGAGAGGTGACTTTACCATAATGTGGTCCAGTGACATTTTCCACATGTGACCTTCCCTTCAAAATCACATCGCCCCAACCTAAACACAACTAAAGTATCAAAATGCAATACAAGATTTTAAAAACATGCCCATGGATTAGTTCAAAAACCTACTGGAAAATACAGTATATATACACACATATGCATGGGTTAGCTAGAAGAAAGCTATATATAACAAGAAACACAGTGCCAGAAAGAAGAAACCTACATTTCTCCCTTCGACTTGTTGGTAAGAGTAGTCCAAGAGACTTCCAAAATAACATAAGGTATCACCACAGTCCTTGATTTGCTCCCAGAAATTGAAGGTAAGACTGTATTGCCAAAGAAAAGACATACTTTGGACACAGGAGTAACCGAGCTGGAAATAACTTGGAAGCCTTCAAGGACTAGCTCTCAGAATATCAGAGGGACATTGAGGGACACAAATGACTCGATAACCTTAATATATTCACCAGAATGTGTGAAATCTGGTGAGAGATGCTGTAGGGGGTACAGGTGAGGAGGTGTTCTAAATATGATCAAGATATATCGTATAAATGCACAGAAATTCAATTAAAAATTTGAAAAGAAAAATGATACCCAATCAGTATTTATCAAAACTACAGAAGTTACCAAATAAAGAAAAGTCTAAGGGTCTTGTACACACTGTCACCATTGCTGTGAGTTCATATGACCAAGTTCCCAGTGACCTGGAAGACTCTGCTTCCTTATGTTCATGTACCAACCCTGACTCTTACAACCTTTCTGCCCCATCTTCTGCAATGGTCCCTGAGTCATCGGTGGGTGAGATTTAATATAAGTCCTATCTAGGGATCTTCATGCTCTTTGTGTTTTGCACTTCACCCAGTTGGGGCTCTCTGTGATAATCACTGTCTGCTGCATGAGGAAGCTTCACTGGTGAGAGTTGAGATGCATTAGTGTTCTCTCTACTCTGTTCTGCTATGTTCCATAAGCCTTAGGTATAGAAGTTTCGTTATAGATGTGTCACTTAGGACTGGGCATCTCAGAGACACTTTTTCTCTGTGTGTTAACACTTGTGGAGCTGTTTGATAGTCATCTTTTGTAAAAAGAAGTTTTTTTGGTATGACAGTGAATGGTATACTTGTAAGAAATACATATATGTATAGGTAAGATATCCATATTTCTCATACAGTAAGGAAGTACATTTGTACAGGGATATGGCAGTGATACGACTTCCTCTACGATCTATGACCTCTCCTGCCATGGATGTTTGGCTATGTTTACAGCAATGGTGACAGCATGCACAATTCCCATGCAAACTCAATCAGACAAAAACTCAGCATAGAACTGGGAAATGGTCAGCAGACCCCAACCATACCAAAGCACTGTTGGCAGCTGATTATTGCTGGATGGGGAAGAGTTGATCTTCTTTAAGGGAGAGACTCTAGAGAGTCTGACTAGACTCCGGTGGAGGAACATGCGCTGAGTAACATCGGGTACACAAAATGAATGCCGGACCTTCACATAGATGACAGAATGCATGAAATCTGGTGGTGGGGGAGGCTGTGTGGTGATGCTGACAGGGAAGGGGGTACAAAGATGACTAAGATGTTTTGTATCAAGTACACAAAAATTCAATAAAAATAAACATTGAAAAAAGAAAAAGAAAAGTCTAAAGAACTCTCATACCTGAAAGAAGACTGAGAAAACAGAGTGTGTAAATAATGTAAGCTCATAGATGGGGTCCTGGGAAGGAAAATGGACCAAACCTAACTTACATAAATACTAAGTAAATGGAAATCAAAGGTAGACTTTAGTTAATAGTAATACATCAGTACAGATGGAGTCATTATTGTGATGTGTATACCGTACTAATTTATATGCAAATAATAAGGAATGGAGAGACAAATTCTTTATAATAAAACCAAGAGTCATTCTTATAAGGAAAAATGGGTGTGTATACATACATAAGGAATCTCTCTGTTATTTTTCTTTAAATTTAAAGCTGTTTCAAAAAATGAAGTTTATTTTCATGGTACAATCTTCCAAAACAGTTTTACTAAGAGCAATACAAAGCAAAAGTTTTGCTCACAAACAAATCACAGATTCCATGAGCCACTAGATCTTGTCAGTCCTGTTCTAAGTGGATCAATGAAGGCCTCACGTGTGTCACCATACCCCTGTCCAAATCTCTTTCAAGTATCAAATCACTGCTCATTATGTAATTTTGGTTTAGAATACAATATTTCAAATATGTATAGAAACACCTCATCCTTCATATTCGTTTCCGAAATCTTTCCAAATACAAGTCCACAGAGCAATTTCAAAACCATGCTTATTAACACCAAATCCCATTTAAGGCTCTGTTGTCAACCTAACCAACTTGAGGTGAGCCCACCCACTGCCTCCAACTCCAGCACTGTTGGAAGACTTTAGCTATCACTTGTCAGGTGTGTGCAGAGACATTAAACAGGGACACTCCTCAAACAGCAGCAAAGTCCTGGGTGTGGGTAATCCTGGCATTGACCTGAATTACAGTATCTTCAAATATTTATTCCAGAATTAATAGAAGAGGTAATCATCAACAGAAGCCATATGAGGAACGATTTATAGATTTAAATTGACTTTGACAACTAGAATTTCATCGTAGGAGTTTCTCCATGCTTATTTAGAAATGTCATTTTCCTTTCATAAGAATGCTGTTTTACACTGAGCTGGAGAGTTCTAGAAAAAGGCAGAAAATACTATCAATGTTGAAAAGCAACTGCACAGTGTGACAGTTCACTGCTATTTTAGAATAGTTCTAGATTTACATGATTTAGTTTTTATATAACACTACTATCTCCATAATCCATGACCACATACTATGGAGAAGAAAGTATTTTTAAAATACTTTTTATTGAATCATTGCGTATTTCATATAGAACATCCTGATCGACCTCAGTCATCTTTATGTCCCCTTCCCTACCAGCATTCCCTTCGTAGGCCCCAACTAGATAGAATCCATACATTCTTTCATCTGTGTTAAGGTCCACTGTGTCAAGTTAGTGTCCCCAAGTGACCTTAGTGCAGGTTCTCCCACTGAGATCTATGCAAGTATTTGTTTCTTTATTTTTCCTTTCTTACTGAATTTTGCAATTTTTACATAACATATTCGACTTTGTTTAGATCCCCTCCCCTATCTGCATCTGCCCTTATTAAACCCTGTTCTTACATGCTTCCTCATGTCTCTGCTGAGACTTTTTCTGGTTTGAGTTTACATGGGACTTATACATGCTGTCACCATTGCTGTGAGTTCATACAAACTTTTTTTTGAGCACAAGTTGCTTGTCAAACAAGAATAAGGTTGCAAGTTTGATCCCTAGAACTCAGATTTGAAAACTTCCTAGAACTGGGAAATCAGAGAGAAGGAGATTCCTGGGACTGACTGAACAGGCAGTATAGCCAAATCAGAGCTTCAGGTTCAATGGGAAACCTTGCTTCAAAAACTAAGGTAGCCTTATATTTATCAACAAGTATGCCAGTCACCACTTAGCACAGTAGCTTCTTTTGCATAGATAGAAACAACCAGAGTTCCACAACTGGTCACACACAGAGACTAAGTGTCTGTGAGACGCCCACCTCTAAGTGACACATCTACGATGGAACCTCCTCACCTAAGGTTCATGGAACATAGTGGAAGAAGGGGTAGAAGGAATATTAATACATCTCTCATCTCTCGTCAGCAAAGCTTCCTTGTGAGGGTGATGAACACAAAAGGCCACAAATGGCCAAAGCATAGAGAATAAAAGTCTGCAGAGTGGGGATCCCTGGATAGAATTTCTATATTAAACTTCACCCACCCAAAGTTCAAGGACTATTTCAGAAGAGAAGGTGGAAAGATTGTAAGAGCCAGGGCAGGAGGTACATGGCCGTAAGAAAACAGTCTTACAGGTTTCTAGTACCTTGTTTATATGAACGCACAACAACAGTGGTAGCATGCACAAGACCCATGCAAACTCAACCAGACAAAAAACTAGCATAGAACTGTGGAAATAGACAGCAGGCCCCAACCTTAGCCAAAGCACTACTGGCAGCTGATTCCTGCTGGATGCGGAAAAGTTGATCTTCCTTAAGGGAGAGACTCTAGATAGTCTGACTAGACTCCAGTGGATGGACTTGTACTGAGTGACATCAGGGTATACTAACTGGACCTGATGGATCTTAACATATGTGACAGAATGTATGAAATCTGGTCAAGGATGTGAATGAGAAGGAGGTAGAAAAATGATGAAGTTGTTCTGTATGAAAGGCACAAAATTCAATTAAAATAATAATGATGTAGGAGTGATTAGAAAAACACCAAATGCTAGCCTCTGGTCTACTCATACATACACACACAGGAGCACACACACACACACACACGCATGGGAACACACACATACACTTTCACACACATGTACACACAAATACACAATTGGTTTTTGAACTCAGAAAACTTGACCTCATAATACATAATAGTATAGCAAGTCAGATTTAACAAAAATCACATTAATCTAATTCTCCTTTATTGAAATTTTTCATCAGATTTACCCATAATGCTATCTCTATCAAAATTTCAAATTCTATCGTTAAATATTGAGAACATGTGAGAGTCTCCAGCCGAGTTGTAAGAATCTAAAATTCCATGGTCGTTATATCACTTCTTATAAATGTAAACATGATCACCAACATGATTACATCTTTGTAAGTGTAAACATTTCTTGGCTATTCTTGGGAAATTTCAAGGGCATAATAACTACCCTTGAAGAGTATTCCCAGTTTATTAGCCAGTCCGAGAAAACTGAATACATCTGTACTCACTTGCCCTCCTCTGCCTTCGTGGAAACCAAATTCCATGTTCAGTCCACGGGTAAAGCAAGAGAGGAGGAGGCTGATGACAGGTCACATTCCATTCCCAGGTGGGACGGCAAAGAACTGAAAGGTCCTTAAAACAAATGTAACAAATAACCATTTAATTGTAGGCTTCCCATTTTAATTGCAAGACCACACTAATATTTTCCCAATTCTCTCAATTTCAATAAACTAAGCAGGCATTTTCAACATCTTTGATGAGTAGTTGACTTCTTCCAACTTGGCTAATTCAGAGACAGAGAGAGAGAGAGCTGTTGGGTGCTTAGCATAAATCTCTCTGTCAGTTTACATTACCATGCTTTGTCCTCAAATTCTGATTCCATGAGTCTCTCTCTGTTTCACCCTCAATCCCATTCTTTCATTAATTTTATCTTGCATTTTCCTCTTGTAGGGTAAATGGTTTTGGCTTTAATTTGATTGTGCTTTTTATTCTAAGCCACTTCAAGTCCATTGGGAGAAAGCATCTTAAATAAACATTCTTGGTGAATAAGCACACTGTTGGGGACTGGAAAGAACAAAGAATATGTTGAGTTTAAAACAGTCCTTTATATAAGCTAGTCTGGCCCCTCCTTCTTTAATTTATTCTAGGGTTAGTAACTTCAAAAAGTGGAAATTCTTTCTCACACAGTTGTAATTTGAGAAGCCTAAATTTTAAAAATGGGACCATCATTTGAATGTATCCAGGACACTGCAAAGGAGGAGCGAGATAAGACTTAAATATTAATCATCACTTCCTAAAAAAGAATTTTGTGCTTTCAAATGTTTGCGTGGAGGGGTTCACTAACCTAGCCAAGCTATAATGTCACAGTACTATTCACGGGTTTGAGTTGCTAAGGACAGAAACTGATTCTCTCCAAATGTGACACAACAGGGTAATTATCTTTCAGGATCACCTGTCCATTTTTTTCTTTAGCAGAACTCAGCCTCTTCTGAATTGGACTGAAATATTCCAATCAAATATTCTGTTCCCTACACTTTCTCACTGCTAGAGTGGTTATATGCCTAAAATCTCAAAAAGCAAAGACAAGAAAATGTCACCACCAATTCTTTACAGAAAAATGGCTTGCCCTCCACAGCTCTCTTCTGATTTCCTCAGAATGGCATGTGGTTGTGTTCCTGAAATCCAGCTTTGGACACAAAGACAGGAACAAACCCTATACACAAGAATAGAAGTAGTCTACTAAAGATGATAAACAGCAGTACTCAATCTGCGTCTGTGCATGGCCTCTCTGAATTATTCAGAGATCTCAACCCTTCCATAACAGAAATAGAAGGTATTTGTGAGGTTTTATTTTCTTGCTACAATCTTTGTACATATTTTACGCAATTTGCTAATTTAATGAGTTGATGAGGTGAGGTTTTTTTTTTTTAGGGGGGACTTAATTTGGTGGCTCACAGTATGAACATTCAAAACCACTCCTAGAAAATACTCATTTAAAACCCTAGCACAGTCTGCTGAGACTCTGCCTCCGAACAACTGAGCAGTGGAAGACCTCAAATGTCCCTGCCATATCCTCCGGTGTGGAAATCATTCTTCAATGCAAAGCTTACGTAATGGTCAGGAAAAGGACAAATGCTCTCTAAACTACTTGTAGTCATGGAATATGCCTATGCATTCTTTTCCTCAATCCTACACTTTATTTAGGGTGGATGATTTAAGAAAAGGTCTCACTGTGGAGCCCAAGATGTCCTCAAACTGGTGATCCTTCTGCCTCAGCCTCCTAAATGCTAGGATTAGACATGTTCCACTGTATTCAGTTTCCCATACTTAACACCTTTGGAAAAGAAATTTTCCCAGTTAAATTCAATTGAAACTGCCCATGTTACACCCTTAGCAACCAAAGTCCTCTCTCTCTTGAACCTCATACAACAGGCCCTAGCAATAACTGGAGACTTTGAATACACTCACTCATATGGCCCACTGTCAATCTTGACAGTGTAACCCTGTCTGATGTAGACTATCGCTTTGCTCTGAACAAAGTAATGTTGCTTCTTTTGCAAATATGTATGAGCCCTTATTTTCAATTTTTTGGATAATAGGCCAAGAATACGGAGGTAATCTGACCCATCTGATTGAAAGCAGCATCACCCCACCTGCCCAAAGGCATTAACTATCAAGTTTCTTGAGCTACTGCAACATGTTGGACATCTAGCATCTTCCTCTTCTGAATGGTGTCCATGTTGATGTGAGGTGCTGTGAGCAGAACAGCGACATCATTCAGTGCATCAGGTTAAAAGGAAGGAGTAGCGAGAGCAGGGAAGTCAGTTAAAACATATGAACGTATAGCTGCCAAAGCAGAGAGAGATACAGGGCATGCCACCCTCCTCACACATGCATTTATGGTAGGAACAGAGTTATAAAAACTCTACCCTCCAACATCCATTCCACATTCCCACCGACGACACAACACTGCAGCTGGAACAGATATCGACACAGGACAAAGCAACGTGGCTTACAGAGCTTCAAGGAAAGGCAGCTCCTCACATTGCTCTCCCAGGCAGTTCTCTTCACTTGCAGAGAAAAACACTTACCCAGTCCTTAGCCATGTGACAGGTTGTGAGAGCTCCACTGATTTTTTTTAAACATATGAACAACCTATATGGAACAGCATCTTTAATCAGAGCCATCCCCTGATTAAACTTGCAGTCACCCGTGGGCTATGCAAGCACTGGTCCAGCTGGAGAGGAAAGAACACATGGTTGTAATTTCCACCCAGGAGCTTCCAGTACTGCCATCACAGGAATTCCTTTACTATCTCAAATTACTTGTTTGTATAGAAATAATTTGTACTTTTTCTCTATTAGATATTATTTTCAACTTACACAAGAGTTACTAGAATAACACAAAAGTCCTCTGATGCCCTTGATGCCATCATTTTGCCCTCTTTCCTGTTCATTTTCTTTGCTTTCTCCCCATCTTCTTTTCTCTCTTCCCTCCTCTCTTTCCTTAATCACTTAAAACACCTAAGAGCAAGCTGTGCATTCACCCCCAAGTGGAGTGCATATTCCCCCAGACCAGGAGAGAGAGAGGACAGATAAATAATGTCTCGTTACTGTAAAAGCACAGAAGAAATTGTATTAAGGAGAAAGCCTATGGAAAAATTACACATACAATATCTGAGTGCATGTGCACAGATAAAGGTTCAATAACAAGAAACCATGTCAGAATGAGAAACTTCCCTTTGAGTTGTTGTTCAAGGTAGTTCAAGAGACTCTCAGAATTACACAGGCTATTGCAATGGCCCTTGATTGCCTCTCAGAACTTCAACCCTGTTGTTGAAGATAGGACATACTTCAGACACAGGATTCGGAACTGGAGCTGGCCTGGAAATCACCTTGCCTGAAGGCTAGCTCTCATAGTTTTGGGGAGCACTATGCAAGCTGCTCAAGGAGAACATCAATTCATGGTCCAGCCCCAACTTTCAGGAATAATAAGCACAACAATGACCAGCACAGAAAACTATATTGGGGAAGTAGTGGTACTTTTATTTTGGGGGTGATCAACAGCTAACTAATTGGACTTAAAGCACATTCAATGGGAGGAAACGTGTGGTACTGTAAACAGCCAAATATACATGGCTGGAGCGGTCATAGATCCTAGAGAAAGCCCCAAGGTTGTCAGCTCTAGAAAAATGTAATTTCTTATTATGTACTGAATATGGCTCCTTATATTTGCAATGATTTCAATGACCACTCATTAAAGAAGCTTCTTTGCCAATAGATAGATTATTACATAGTTCACAATTGTTCATACAGAGAGATTGGCCGTGAATTGCCCAACCCTAAGTGACACATCTACAATGGCACCTCTACACCTAAAAGCTCATAGAACATAGTGGAACAAGGTGGGGAGAGAACACTAATGAATCTCTCAACTCTTATCAACAAAGCTCCCCCATGCAACAGAGGTCCATGAACACAAAAGGACACAAATGGCCAAAGCATAGGGAATAAGAGTCCGCAGAGAGTGTGGGTCCTCGGACAGGACTCATATCCGTCTCCACCAAGCCAAGGTCAGGAACCATTTGGGGAAGAGTTGGCAGAAAAATTGTAAGAGCCAGGGAGAAGGTGCATGACCTTATGGAAAAAGAATCCTATGGGCTCCTGGGACCCTGCTCATATCAACCCACAGCAATGGTGTCAGCATGCACCATTGTGCATGTCTGCAAACTCAAGCAAACAAAAACTCAGTGCAGAACTGTGGAAATGGGCAGCAGGCCCTAATCTTGGTCAAAGAACTATTGGCAACTGATTACTGCTGGGTGAGAAAGAGCTGATCTTCTATAGGGGAAGGACTCTAAATAGGCTGACAAAACCTCAACAGACAAACTTACACTAAGGGATGTCTTGGGACACTAATTTGATCTGATAGTCCTTAACAAAAATGACAGAATGAATGAAATCCTGTGGCAGGGGGGAGTGTTATGGGAGGGTGCCAGTGGGGAGGGGTATAAAGATGATTACAATGTTCTGTATGAAATACACAAAAAATCAACATTTACAAAAAAAATACTTTTACACAAATTTTACCTATTCATAACAAAATTAACAAAGTCAAGAATTAATGTGGTTGATGTACAGTCTAATTCCACAGGCCTCATTCAAATAATACCAGTTCTATAATAACATGCTTCACTACAGTGTCGATGAGAGTCTAAGATAACTCCGTGCATCTCTTTGTTCAATATTTTTTAATCATTTTTGATTTGGCATGGTTCAAGAGAGTTCAAATAGTTTTCCTTTGTCATGGCATTAATTTTGTAAAGTTTACATGAAGAGTTTCGCAGCCTGTCCATCAGTCACTGTCTGCAGGGTGGTTCCTGGTAGTTAGACTGCAGTTATGTCGTGTTGGCCGAAAGGAAACAGAAATGGGATTGGCTCTTCAGGGCACAGCATCAGAAGGCACAGGTTGCAGTTTGGTAAATCTGGCCATTTGGCAAAGGTTGGTTTCAGCTATATAAAAGGTTTTCCTCTCCCCATCATTTTTTATTGCTTGTCTATTTTTTCAGTTTTATCTTGTTAGGCTGTTTGTTTGGTCTTTTTGAAATGTGGTCTTGTTACATTGCCCAGGCTGTCAAAAGTCCTGGCTTCTTTGATTCTCCTTCTGAAACAGTTGAGACCAAAGGCATATACTACTAGTCCCAACTGTGAAGTTTCCCTTTTTTGTATGAAAATGATAACTTTTGTATTTATTGTTTCTCATTATCTTTATTTCAATTCTGTTTTTAACCTCTACATTCTTGACAGCTTTAAAAAATTTTAATGTGTTTGAATGTATTACCTGCATGTATTTAAGTGTACCTGTGTTGTGCAATGCCTGAGGAGGTCAGAAGAGAGGGTCAAATTCCCCTGGAACTGGAGTTATGAATAGTTATTAGCCACCATGTGGGTGCTGGGAATTGAAGCCAGTTCCTCTACAAGAGCAACCAGTGTTCTTAACCTTTGAGCTACCTCTCCATCCCCTTTGTCAGCTTTTTAAAGATGATCTTTTCACATTTTATTTTATTATTTTTTATGTATAGGAGTGTATGGCATGTATGTAAGTACACCAGTGTCGTGCAATGCCGACAGAGGTCAGAAGAGGGAACCGGATTCCCCCGGAACTGGAGTTACAGTTGTTAGCCACTAAGCGTGTTCTGAGAACTGAACCCTGTTCCTCTGCAAAAGCATCCAGTGTTCTTAACTGCTGAGCCATCTCTCCAGACCTTCACATTTTATTTTTGAATCAGTTTTGCAAATACATAAATGCAGACTCAAAATTTTTCATGACCATTGGCTTCAAACTTCTTTGTTGATACATAATGTTTAATATTAGACTTCAAGGACATTAATCTTAATATTCTGTAACATTAGAAAAACATAATTCCATGTGATTATTTAATTAAATTTTACTTTATTTATAGAAAAATCCTTATTTGGAAGAGCTGAGAAAATCCCGAAAATACAGATAAAGAGTCTGACAGATGTTAAATTGAAATGTACCTAATGAAGATGTTCTTAAATCCCTAGTCTTTATGATACTACAGAATGTAAAAATTCACGTTACAATGAATTTCAGTATATTTACAGGTCTCTGTTTCATAGAGAGAAGTTAAAATACATTAAAAGTCAAAATTTTATGACATTCTATGCTATTTCTATGTAAATAGTTTTTATTTCATAAAGCATAGACACTGAAATTTTGAAATTGTGACCAATTTTAATTCCACATACTAATCAATTTCGTATAGGATTGACAGTCTTTGTTCAGTAAGTAGTAGTAGTATGCTTTGGTATCTTTCAACCACTTTCTTTCTGATTTTTTTACTGCTATATTCATATAGTTTTCATGATTTTCTGATTCCCTTTCAATGTTTTCCCTGTTTTTCAATTCTTTATATTCTTACTTAGGTAATTTATAATTCAAGTTTTAATTCTAGTTGTGTTCTTCTACTTGGGAGACTTTTTGAGACTCATTAGTCATTCTAATGTTCCTCTGCCTCTGGGCTTGGAAAATATAAAAGTTATGAGAACAGAAAGGGATGGGAAACATTGATATTCTTTGCAAAATAAGTAGAGGAGATATGGTGTCTTCCAAGCCAGACGGAATTGCTTCCTTCAGGTGGCAAGGTAGATGCTCCTTAGCAGTGGGAAGTGTACAGAGCTCTAATTATTCCAACCGTTTTCAGCCTCAGAAGCCCATCTTTTAACTAATGCCTTAAGAGATTTGGAAGTGTGTGCTGTTTATGCTGTGACGCAGCAAAGCGCAGAGTCCTCTCCCCTTTGTTTCTCAGATCTTGACCTGAGCACGGCAGGCATAGAATGCACAAAGAGACTATTTTAGTAGTCCTAGAAAATTCCTGGTTTTCAGTTTGTGCTTTGAAACAGAAGTATGATGATTTTAGTTACTTGGTCCTTCTGAAGCTACCCAGTGCTGTTAGATGTGATCACCCCACCCTGCCACCTTGAATAATGTGTCTTCTTTATCCTCCCTTGTAGCAATACTTTGAATCAGCTTTCCCTGGATACGCTGGGTCTCAACAGGAAATAATTTAACAGATTATGTTGCAGCTATATTTTGAGGGATGCTATTTTCTCACGCATTAATGTACTAGAAAACATCAAATTTTCATTCTGTTTCTTTCTGTTCAACCCAGGTAGTAATCTTAGATTTCCCCCAAACCTCATTAGGAAACATAATTCACTCCGTAATGGAATATTGATGGGCTTGATCTTATGAATTTTGCCAGTGTCTTACACACATCACCACATCTGAGTGAGTTCATGAGTATGACAGCCATCGCATGTTCAAAAGACATCATTTCACAGCAATCCTCTCCACCCTCTGATTTCTATATACTTTCTACCTCCTCTTCTGTGATATCATCTCTGAGCCTTGGGATGGAGGAGAATATAAACGGTGCATTTATGGCTGAGCAGTCAACAGTCACTTGCTCTCACATGTTGATCAGCTGTGACTCTCTGCATAATCTACTGCTCACTTCAAAAAGAAGCTTCTAGGGGCTGGAAAGATGGCTCAGCATTTAAGAGCACTGGCTGCTCTTGCAGAGGACCCAGGTTCAGTTCCCAGCACCCACATGGCAACTAACAACTGTAACTTCAGTTCCAGGAGATCCAACACCCTCTTCTGATCTCAGTGGACACTGCAAAACACAGGGGCATCTACCTACATTCAGGCAATACACTTGTACACATAAAATAAAAACAATAAAAAATATATATAAAAAGAAGCTTCTCTGATCCAGGTTGACAGCAACGTTAATCTATGATTTTATGCAGTATTACTGTACCACATTACAATTACCTAAATAAAACAACCTGACTGTTCAAGGCCTGACAGCCCACTCCACTGTTGTTTCTCTCAATGCCTTGATAACTTACAGAAGAAGAAATGATGATGGAGAGAAGGGTGAGAAATAAGTATCCGGGCTAAACCCACATGGTCACACTCCTCACCTGACCGTCAGTGGGCTGTGGCATTATGTTGCTTTTGCCTTTATCCAACCATTTACACCATAAGAAAGACAGCTCAGACCTGTTGCAAGTTGATAATCAATGGTAGCAATGATCCTTACTGCTGTTGCTATGACACTGATCATGGAAAGGATTGTGGATCTTCCAGATCTCCTCATTGGAGTCAGCTTCTTACAATTTCTTTTCCTGTAAAATACTACCACTAATATCAAAAATAATAGTTAGCTTTCCCAAGCTGTTAATTTTCTACCAAAAACCATTTCAGAATCTTTAAAATCAGTGTTCAATGAAATAATTCCAGGAGGATCTTAAGAATTAGATATCCCTGTGAGTACTGTACAAGTTGCCCATGACGTGCTAGTTCCTGTGTCATCACCAGATAACTGAGCTTGTTACAGTTACTCGTAGCTCATCCAGGAGCACTGAAAGGAAATCATAGGGTTAAAATCTCTCTTATGCCCCCCACTACCCACCTTCTCAGTTTTCCCTGCCCTGACAATGGAGCTGAGTTAAGACCCAGACAAGGTAGATATGAGTGTACAGTGCTCATGTGCTGGCCAGAACAGCTTGCATATTTATTACCCACAGTTTGGTCCATACCTGTAGCCTAAAACACACTGTGTCTTCGGGACATGAAGCCAGTGTATTTTTAACCATACCATAAACAATCTGTCAAACAACTCATCATATTAAATAATGGAAATACTGAGCAAATGAAGAGACAGCTAGTTTGAAGTGCTTCACAGTCAGGGAACATCATGTCATAGCTCAGCAGTGGAGAAAGTGAAATTCATGCATGGGTGTGATTTCTGCCCTTTTAGGTATAACCTTAGACCTCGACTGCCAGTCTTTAAAGAGACAGGGAGTTATGATGTCACTGTGAAGAACTGGAAACTAATTTTCCTTTCAGTTGCATGACTCCTGTCAGCTGCATAAGCAGGAAATGAGATCATTCATAGTCACGGAGAGACTGCAAGACATGCCATGTGTAGTAAGAAAAATTATCATGCTTAAATTCAGAAAGGTTACTTGCTACCTTGAGCTTTTTAAATTTCTTTTTTATTGGTTTTGATTTCATGTGTATGAGTACTTTGCCTACATGTAAATGCACCTTGTTTTATGCAATGCCTGTGGATGCCAGAAGAGGAGAGGGTGTTCGGTCCCCTGGAACTGGAGTTCTGGACAATTAGTTGTTAGCCACCATACAGACGCTGGGAACTGAACCTGGGTCATCTGGAAGAGCAGATAGTGCTCTTAATTCCTGAACCAGCCCCTTTAAATCTTTTTTGTTGTTGTTATTTATTGTTACTTGTGTTCTTCTAGAAGTGTACAGGATGTGTATTTTTAATATTATAAGAAGCAAAGTTATGAGGTACCTGAGCAAAGCAATTAGTAAATAAGGCCAGAGTATTTCAGTAGGAGTGGTACAGAGATGAATAGAAAGGTTTACCATTAAATCAGAAATAGGCTAGTGAGTTGAAGGACTCTAAAGAGTATCTAGGGGTGGCCAGCTGGTTCAGTGAGTAAAGTGCCAGGCATGCGTGATGACTTGAGTAAACATAATGGTAGAATGAGAGAATCAACGCCCCAAAACTGGCCTCTGTGCTCCGCATGCACCGTGCGGCGTTCACCACCCCACATGCATGCATGAACATGCATCCCACACAAACCAGAAACAATACTACTAATTTTTACAAAGATACTCTCAGTAAATCCTGCTTAGGACCCAAAATAATCAAGGGACAAAACTATACATAAAGGAAATTACATTCTCTTTTCCCTTGAGTAACATTCTCACTTTGGCTATACGTTACATTTTCCAGTTTTATTTCTTATTGAAAATGGTGTATAGGAGAAAATATAATCTCAGACCCAATTTGTTTATTTTCTTCTGTAATATAAGTAGTAAAGCTAAATATCTGTACCAAGAAAAATGGTATTTTCCTCCAACACACACACTCTGCTTAGTGTCTGGGAAACATTTGAGGTCACACTTCATGATCCTCAAAGGAAATAACTGAGAGGCATCAGAAATGAAGGCAATAATACCCCAAAGGTTGGTGAAAGAAAATTTTGAAAATGAGTTCTCATCTTCTTTCCTGGATCTGATCTTCACTGGAAGCGTACTAAATGGGCCACACGTGAATAACTGGGAGGCTGCTTTCCCAGTCAGTCAAATGATCACACTTCCACAGACACTTCAAAAAGTGCTCTGATCCTTATCTTAGTCTCTGTATTTTCCTTGCAGCTCTTTGGTACCAACTTCCAGAGAGCAATTTAGGGACTTCAATCACCAGATGGAATTGTAGCCCCGTCTCCTGATAACCTACCAACCTATTCCACTGTGGCCACAAAAGGTTGGTCAAGTGTGCCACTGAACACGGAGGAAAGGAACCTGCATAGGAACCACCATGCTACACGTCATGGTACCGTTTCCTGCAAGCGTGCTCCAAATATGTTCTTGGTCTTTAGTTACCCATAGTTAAAATTCTATTACTCTTCCTCAGGAAAATGTTACTATTTTGTTTTGACATTCTACCTGAAATGTAGGAATTTCTTCAATTTTCCTTTCATCCTTAGAATATTCTTCCAGAAAATTCAGAAAAACAAAGTCTTGGCTATGTCCCCTTTTATTTTATTTTGCTTTATGTTCTCTTTTTTTATAAAAAATCATATCATTTTGGGCTGGAGAGATGGCTGGGTATTTAGAAGCACTGAATTCTCTTGCAGAGGACCCAGGTTCCAGTCCCAGCACCTACATGGTGGTTAACAACCATCCATAACTCCAGTTCTCCCTTAGGAGAATTCTGATGGATTTGCTGCACACCTTATGCTATAGAATAATCTTTGAATAAACTGAATGCAATTCTGATCAAAAGAAAATTCTCTTTAGAATATATAGGAATGCATTGAAGATGTCACTAGTACAGTCACATGTAGCTGAGATATTCACTGAAAACAACTCTGCAACGTCACCTAATATGTCTCCAGGTATATCGTATAGTAAGCTATACAAAGAAGTCATCATGTGAAGGGTATATTTTAAACATAACACGCAAAATGTACTAAAACTACTCTGAGCCAGCTCAACATGACTCATATCAGTCTGTCAAAGGAGTGTGTGTAATGAAAATGAAGAAGTCTTACTCTAAGTTACAGTCAGTGGCATGATGTATACTTTACCTTGAGGAGACAATGGAAGGACTGGTTAACTTAAAGACATATCTAGAGTAACCACAATGTCAGGACCCCATGTTCAATAGTGGGGGAATCTTATGCTTCAGATGAATGTTCTCCAGGCACAATCTTAGAATTCTTCATAACTTTGTCTTGGAATTTTAGTTTAATAGGTGAAATCTAGTAAACAGAGAGCAGAGAGCACTCCGGAGACTGATTTCTCTTTGGTCTGTTTCCTATCACCTTATATGGGTTCAAGTCTCTCTGGGACAGACCTACGGCCATCAATTTTTGTGCATTCAATCTTGCACCAAAACCCTTCCCCGACATATCCAGAGTTAGAGATTATGTGTGGGTTCTAAGGGGTTATGTTTGGCCCTGATGCTTCATGAAGATCCCGTGTCCAAGAAAGAAGATTTAAATTGTGACTAAAGTGTCCACAGGATAAGAGACAGATTGTAGACTGCAAGTTGCTTTTTAAGCAAACAAAACTACATTTCTAAAGCAAACTTTAAATTTTAATTTTATATCTGCAGACAAATTATGAAGCCAATGCAATGGTCTCATGTGCCCAGTATCTAGCTAATTAATGTTAGAGTTGGGATTTTAACTCAAGATTAGAGTTGAAACCCAAGACTCATAAGCACAGATATTGATGGAGCCACATTATTCTCCCCGGGTAGTTCTAAAAGGGCATCGGCAGCACCGCCCCACTCTCCGTCATGTAACACCACCGCCCCACTCTCCGTCATGTAACACCGCCGCCCCGCTCTCCGTCATGTAACACCGCCGCCCCGCTCTCCGTCATGTAACACCGCCGCCCCGCTCTCCGTCATGTAACACCGCCGCCCCGCTCTCCGTCATGTAACACCGCCGCCCCGCTCTCCGTCATGTAACACCGCCGCCCCGCTCTCCGTCATGTAACACCACCGCCCCACTCTCCCCCCAACTCCGGCCTTTGGAACACTCCCTCCTCCCGTGTACTTTCATGATATCACAAGAGTCGAGTACATGAAGTAACAAGTTCCTTGAAATGCAGCTAGCAAGGGTTGAATTTAAAGTTTGAGCTGAGAATGTAGCTCAGTACTATAGTACTTACCTGGCATACCCGAGGTCCTTAGTTCAATCTCTAGCTTCCTGAAAAAAAAAATAGATTAGTAATAAAAGATAAAGGGAAAGGTTAAACTTTCTGGTCTTACTATTTTAAAAAATCTGAATTTTAATTGGCACAGTGACACACACTTGTAAACCTACTACTTGCTTCTCAGGAGACTGAGGCAGGAGGACCTTAAATTCAAAGCCACCTTGGACAAAATAGGCAGATTCAAAGTAATAGTAATAATAATAAAAAAAAAGAGATTTCAGAAAACAGTAAAACAACCCAGAGATCTCTAGCAACTCCTTCAGATAAGGAATGTATAGATCATTTCCGAAGCAGGGAGAACAAATGTCATGCTGGCTGAACCATTACAGAGAAATAATCTAGAAGACTCCTTCCAACATCTAAACTGATTTTCTCCAGAAAATTACAATTATTTTCTATCTATCCTTATTGTTGTCACTGTTGTTGTTTGAGCCTCTTCATCAACAGAGCTGACCGGCAGCCTTAAGTCTATGCACATTTGACATTTGTTCAAAGTACATAAATCCAATCCAGGTTCCTCAGGGTGGGCAGCCCCATCTTCATTTCAATCAATCAAGAAACCTAAGCAAGGCTATCCACAGATGCTCACAGTCTACCTGCCCATGACCCACCTGCTCCCTCACACCTGAGAAGGTGTTAGTGATAAAGAAACATGAGTGTAATAGAACACAGCACCACCTCGGTGGTCAGTATAGAAGAATCAGAATCAACAGTGCTCTAGCTCTAGATTTGTTGAAAGGGAGCAAATAATAAAAGTAAGTAAATAAATAAAATAAATAACCCAAAGTGTGACACTGGAAAGTATTCTGTTCCATTAACCCTCCATTTTTTCACCTGTTTCTGTGGTTGAGCAACACTGACCTCTTTCATGGTTAGAAAAATAGTCAAGATGTGAAACTGAGTATTTCTTTCAGGGAGTTTGCTTTGAAGTTTTGCTCATATTCCCTTATCCTCCAGGGCTCTGAAATACCTCATGCTTCCTGACATTGTCCTGAATCTGCATTCCATTACCTGTTGGGATTTTTTTTTTCTTTTCTTCTTTTTAGTTTGGTGGAAAATAATCTTAAAGCAGGTACTAGTCAAAATGAAGAGCATGTGTTCTCAGACCAGAAACCCGGAACGGCAGAGGCAGAACCAGCTGAAGATCTTCTGCATAAATAGCCTGCTAAACTCATCCAGCTTTTCTCTTCCCTTTTACGTGTTTCCAAGACATTTCTTTTCCTTTGTCCTTATCTTGTGGTTTGAGACACGGCTGGGCTCAGATGAGATATTTGTTTTTAGGGGAAGAAGAGGACGCGGAGCTTACACTCAGCAACCTTGGAGTAAAGATCAGGAAAACTTCCCAAGAGCAAATTCTTGGGAGGAAAAGGTTTGATATGCTCTTTTGTTTCCATAAAATACGTGCGGCTTCACTGAGGCATGGTGATGTAAACTGAAACCAGTCGAGGTCATCTGGTGCCCTCAGCTCACTGAGAACACAGGATCAAGCCACAAACATAATTTAACAATAATAAAAAGTCTATCACTGCTCTGTTTTCTTTACGGCAATTCAAAACAGACACAACATGAAAATGACATACGGGCTGGGGATAAAGTTCAGTGTTAGAATGCTTGCTTAGTAAGTCTGAGGTCTAGATTCAATCCTCTGTACAAATAAGGGTGGCACTCAGATTTTGCCAATATTAAAAGAGATATATTGTCTTATGTGTGGATTAAAGGTTTGTCGTAAATGTACTTGAAAGTGTCTAAAAGTGACAGGAAAATGAGACTGTAGGTACCACGGGGAAATTACATAGAACCGGCCACTTTGAAGCATAAAGAGACACGCAGACACTCTCAGAGCTGAAGTCAGAAGAGAGCAAGGTCTGGGCAAGAGCCTCAGGAGATCGCAGGAAGCAAGTGTTAAATGTCATTGGGTTGCATTTCCTCTTGGTGGGGGACAGAAGCACCGGCTGGCACTGGGCTTTGACAGATCTGAATGAAGAATCACCTGGTGAATCAGTCATCTTAAGGCCACCAGTTAAGGAACCAGATATTAGATCGAGACACATGGACAATGCACAGCCTGCATAGCTCTTCTCATCTGGGAAGGACCAAAGAGTAAAGATGCTCGCATACATGACCGTGAGTTGTAAGAGTTCCCTACAGTAAGGTGCAGTCTTTATTCTCTCCTGAAATAAATTTCATATGACAATTGATTAGGGAAAAGAGTGTCAACTGAATCTGAATATCAATGACAAGCCGTTTGCCTTATGCACAAAGTAAAAACACGCACAGCTCCTGCTGCGTGCTGGGCAGCTGGACACCCCATATCTATTATATTTGAACCACACAACAATCAACAATGTTTTCTTCATGTCGCAGATGAGGAAACTAAAACACAGAGAGTTCAAATAACCTAGTAGTATTTAATAAACTGCATGGGGGCCATTGAACCAAGGTATAGAGAAGAATTTGGACTTTGGTTTTATGATCCAAGAGACCCAATTCTCCACCACTATAGCAGTAACTATTAAAACTTTAGCTTAGGACCCTTTCACTCTTCGACAACTATTGAGGATTATGCAAAACTTTTGTTTCTGTGGGTTGTATCCATTGATATTTAACATGTAATCCAACACAAAAGGTTTTCTGGAGTTTAACACTTCATTTAAAATCGATAATAAATCTACTAAATTTAAATATTAAAACATTACTATTTTAAAATTTAATACATTTCAAACCAAACAAAAGTACTGAGTAGTGCTACTGTTACAGATTTTCTTTTCAGTCTTTTTATGTTGATATGACAGAGAAATGTTGTACTGTGTTCTAGTCTGCTTCTCCATGGCTGTGGCAAAATACTCTGACCAATGCCGGCGTGGGGAGGGAGGAAACAGGTTACTCAGCTTACATCTCCTAGGTCACAGTTCATCACTCAGGGATCCCAAGGTAGGAACTCAGGGCAGGAACCTGGAGGCAGGAGCTGAAGCACAGGCCATGGAGGAATGCTGCTTACTGACGTGTTCCCCTGGCCCTGCTCAGTCTGCTTTCTTATACAATAGACAACAACCTGCCCAGGGGTGGCACCACCCACAGTGGGCTGAGCCCTCCCATATCACTCAACAATCAAGAAAATACCCCACAGACATGGCCACAGGCCAGTCCAATGGAAGCAATTGCCCAATTGAGGCACCCTCAACCCAAGTGTGTCAAGTTGACCCTAAATCTGTCCAACACAGACTGTAATATGTGATCATTTAATCTATTGGGATATATTGTTTAGACATAAAATACATGAAGAAATTTTGGTGTCAAACTGAGATACACAGTTGGTTGAGAAAAAGTATTTTAATACAATAATCCCTCTATCAATGTTTCACATCTGTGGAGTCAACCAAAAGGGAATAAAATAGCTGGGTCTCCACTGACATATGTGAGCATTCGTTTCTTCCAAAACACCATACGATGCCAATCATCAGTATAGCAGTAATATGTTAGATATTGCAAGCCATCAGGAGATGAGTTTTAAAATATCCAAAAGGGTGTTTGTAAGTCATGAGAAAATATTATGCCATTGTATATTTAAGACTAGAATAACCAGAGATTTATGTATCTACTGAGGGCCTTGGAACCAACTTGCCTCAGATACCAAGTGATTACTGTGTAAACTTTCCAAAAGATTGCGAATTTTCTTCTTTAGTGTTACAAAACTGCAAACACTGTTCTTTCCTTAAGCTAGTTGCACTGTGGAATATGAGGCCTCAGAAATGAACCTCCTTAACCTTTGCAGACTGCCTGAGAGTTCCTGAATCCAGCTTCCAAGTGGTGGTGAGCTTCCAAGATCGTGCCATGACCACCCACCTACATTGAGACCACCTGCAGTCCCTCCCACTGCCCAAGGGTTAGGCTTCTCTGCCAGCTAGTAGCAGTCAGACTTCTGCAGACTAAGTGTGCCTGAATCTGGTCTCCTGGTTGTGAACTTCTCTAATCATGTCCTGCCCATACTCATATACACTGGGACCACCTGAAGTCCCTCCCACTGCCCCAGGCTAGGTTTCTTTGCCCACATAAGGGGCCCAAACCATTGCAGACTACCTAAGAGTACCTGAATAGAGCATAGCAAGCTTCTCATATCTTTCTGTGCCTGCTGGCTACTAGTAGTCCAGACCTTAGGGGAAAGCCTGAGAGAACCTGACTGGCACCTGACCCAGACCTCTGCAGGGTGAGCTTCCCAAATCCTGTTGTATCCATCTCCCTCTGCTGGGACCATCTACAGTCCTCCCACTGCTTGAGGGCTCAGGCTTCCCCTCCTGACTAGCAGGGACCATCACTTGCATCTCCAACCTCTTCCTAAGAGGGAAGTTTATAGTTCTAAGTGCCTAGATCAAAAACTCAAAAAGAGCACAAATAAATGATTTAACATTGAAACTCAAGACTATGAGAAGGCAAGAATAAATGAAACCTAAATCCAGTAGACAAGAAGAAATAACAAAAATCAGAGTAGAAATTAATGAAATAGAAACAAAGAAAACAATGCAAATAACCAATGACTCCTAGAGCTGGTACTTGGGAAAGATAAACAAGATAGATCCTTGGCCCAGTTAACCAAAAGAAAGAAAGAGCAACTCCAAATCAACAAAATCAGAGCTGAAAGAGGAAACAACACAACATACAACAGAAAGATCCAGAACATTCCAAGGGACTAGTTTAAAAGCCTACAGTCTATTAAATTTGAAAACCTAAAAGAGATGGATGAATATCTAAAATCATGGGAATCACTAAATATAAACCAAGAAGAGATCAACAGCTTAAACAGACCCACAACATATAAGAAAATTGAAACAATAATACAAAATCTCCCAACTAAAAAATATACAGGCCCAGATGGATTCACAGCAGAATTCTGCCAGACATTTAAAGATCCACAACCAATACTACTTAAATTATTGATAAACATAGAAACAGAGGAGACCTCCCAAATTTCCTCTATGAAACCATCATCACTCTAATACCAAAAACCAGGTAAAAACACAATGAAAAAAGAAAACTATAGACTCATAAAAAACATAGATGCAAAAATCCTCAGAAAATACTTGCAAACCTCATACAGACATACAGCAAATAGATAATCCAATGTGATCAAGTGATCTTTATTCCAGAGATGCAGGGATGGTTCGATATATGTAATTCAATAAATGTCATAAATTATAAAAATGGAATCAAAACTGAAAGTCTCAGTTCATCTCAGGAGATACAGAGATGGCCCTTGACAAAATTCAACATGTATTTATATTAAAAGTCCTACAGGAAACTGGACTGGAGGGAACATACCTCAATATAGTTAAAGCTAAATACTACAAACCCACAGTTAACATCATTCTCCACCCCTTTTTAATATAATGCTAGAGCAATAAGACAACACAGAAATTAATAAAGTACTAATTAGAAGAGATCAAATTATCCCCTTTTGCAGATGATATGATACTATATGTAAGAGGTGCCAAAAATTCCACTAGAAAACTCCTAGAAATGGTTAACACTTTCAGTAAAGTAACAGGTTACAAAATTAATCTATAAAAATCAGTAGCCTTTCTATATATCAATAACAAACAATTGGAGAAAGAGCACAAGGAAACCCTCCTATTCACAATAACCTCAAAAAATATTTTGGAATAAACCTGTCCAAATAAATTATATATCTCTCTGATGAAAATTTTAAATTTTTAAAGAAAGAGATTGAGGAAGATACCTCAATGTGTTCATGGACTGGGAGAATATTGTGAAAAGGACCATCCTACCAAAAGAAATATATAGATTCAATGCAATCCCAACCAAGATCCCCATGACATTCTTACAGAATTAGAAAATAAATCCTAAAATTCAAATGGAAGCACAAAAGACCCCAGATAGTCAAAGCAACCCTGAGAACAAGGAACAGTTCTAGGGAGATTACTATTTTAGATCTCAAACTATGTTACAGAGCTATAGTAATAAAAACAGCATGGTACTAGCACAAAAATAGATCAATGGAACATCATTGAAAATCCAAACATGATTATGCACAATTTCAGTTACCTGATATATAACAAAGGGGCCAAGAATACTCACTGGAGGGAAGACAGCATCTTCAACAAATGTTGCTGGTAAAATTGAATCTCCACCTGTAGAAGAAAGAAGCTAGACCCTGATCTTTCACCCTGAACTCCAAATGGATCAAAGGCTTCAATATGAAACTTGAAACTCTGAAACTGTTAGAAAACTTTGAAGATAACATACAAAAGGAAAAGACTTTCTAAATCAGACATCAGTTGCTCAGAAATTGTTCAAACATCAACAAGTGGGACCTCATTAGACTGAAAAGTTTCTGAACAGCAAAAGAAACAACCAAGGAAGTGGAGAGTGGGAGAAAATCTTCACCAGTGACCATCGGACAGAGATTTAACATCAAGAATATATAAAGAACTAAAAAAATAAGAATCAAGTAAACAACCCAATTAAAGTATCGGCTAGGATCTGAACAGAGAGTTCTCAAAAGAAGAAATAAAGATGGCTAAGAAACACCTCAAAAAGTGCTTCCACATTACTAGTAATTGGGGAAATGTAAATTAAAACCAATTTAAGATTTCATCTTACCACACTCATTCACTGCTGGTGGGACTGTGAACTCGCAGCCCCCATGGAAAGCAGTGTAGAGAGCTCTTAAAAATATAAAAATGAACCTACCGTATGACCAAGTTAAACCACTCCTTGAAATATACTCAAAGGACTCATCCTACTGCAGAGATACTTGTACATCCATGTTTGTTGCTGTTCCTTTTCACAATACCTAACAGATGGAAGCAACCCAAGTGTTCCTCACCTGACAAATGGGTAATGAAAATGTGATACCTGTACCCAACAGAGTTCTCCTCAGCAGCAAAGAATGACCAAATCATGACATATCTATGTATATGGATGGAAACTGAAGCTGTTAAGCTAAGTGAAGTCACACAAACTCAGAAAAACAAATGATGTATATTCTCCGTCATTTGTGGATCCTAGCACTGAATCCTTATATGTGAGTATGTATCCTGATGTAACTGCAGGAACCCCGAAAATGGAAAGGAACCAGGGAGGTAAAGGAAAGAAGGAACCTGAGAGAGAGGAACAGCAGAAAACAGGTGTCACCAAGGGGAAGTGGGTAAATGGAGGCGTTTAAATTGGAGGGGTGGAGGAGGGCTATATGAGGACTTTGGGAATAAAGAGAAAGAATGAGCTTAAGAGGGGTGGGACCATAGGAGACAGGTATTATCAAGGGAAAAGTGGGGGGATGGGGACACTTTAAATAGGGAGAGTCTGGAGGAAGGGCTAGATAGGGAGAGAGAGGAGAGAGAGATAGTGCCTAGTTAGTGTAAAACACCAGAAGGAATCATATCAGTCAAAAAAGCCTATTGAAAGATTACACAAGATGAGTCCATGTCCATAGATGAAGTCTGCATAAGAAACAGTGTCAGACAGGAGAAAGCTCCCTTTGAGTTTTTAGCCCGGTTGGGCCAAGAGACTCCCAAAATTATACGGGCTATTGTCCCAGCCCTTGATTGCCTCCGAGAACTGGAAGTCAAGACAGTATTGCAGAAAATAAGACATATTTCAGGCATAAGATTTGGAACAATGGCACAGGAAATGACTAGGAAGTCACTCCCCTGAAGGCTAGCTCTCATAGTTCTGGGGAACAAGGTATTAAGGTAAAGCATTGATTAATGGTCCAACCCCAGCTTTAAGGCTTAATAACCACATCAATGACATTGGTACAATAGTGACACTTTTATCTTGGGGGTAATCACTAGCTACCTAACTGTACTAAAGCCCACTCAATGGAAAAAACTCATGTGTGGTACTGTAAACATAGCCAATAAACATGCTTGGAGAGATCATAGCTCTTAGAGAAAAGAGAAAACACCAAGATTGTCACATCCCTAGACACACACAATTTCTTACTTGTGCAAAATATGGATCCTTAAATTTACAGACAAGTATCCCAGTCAACACTCATCAGAGAAATTTCTTTTGCAACAGACGGAGATTATTACAGAGTTCCACAACTGGCCATACACAGAGCTTGTCAGTAACAGCCCAAGCCTAAATAGCACATCTACTATGCAACCTCTACACCTAAGGCTCATGGAATACGGAACCAGGGGTAGAGAGATACTAATGCATCTCTCAGCTCTCATCAATGAAGCTCCCTCATGCAACAGAGAGCCACGATCACAAAAGGTCACAAATGGCCAAAGTGTAGAGAATAAGAGTCTGCTGAGTGTGGGCTTTTGGACAGGACTCCTGTATTAAATGCCATCCATTCAGGACTCAGGGGCCACTGAGGAACAGGAGGTAGAAAGATTGTAAGATCCAGGGAGGAGGTGCATGACCATATGGAAATTGAGTCCTACGGGCTCCTGGGACCCTGCTCATATGAACCTATAGTAATGGCATGAGCATGCACAAGACACACGCAAACCCAAGCAGACAAAAACCCAGCACAGAACTGTGGAAATGGACAGCAGCCCCGATGTTAGTGTGAACTATGGGTAACTGGTTATTACTGGCTGAGGAAGAACTGATCCTTTTAAAGGAAGGGAGTCTACATAGGCTGACTAGACCTCAGTGGATGAATTTGCACTGAGGAACATCCGGGGACACTAACTTGACTTTATAGGCCTTAACACAATGACAGAGTGCATAATTCCAGTGAGGGGCTGGGGAGGGTGTCAGTGGAGGAGGGTGTGTAAGGTGTTTAAGATGTTCTGTAGGAAATACACAAAAATTCAATAAGAACTTTACCAAAAAAGAAAATTAGGAAAATAGTCCTCAAAGTAAGAAGTGTTACTGGAGAAAAAGAAGGCCCATGCATACTGCCCTTGAGCTGTGCTCTTTTCTGCTTTTTGAGACACGGACTCCCTGTAACCTCAGCGGGCCTGGAACTCACTATAAAGACCTGGCCAGTTTCTCAGTCTCACAGAGATTTGCCTGCCTCTCCTCACCAAGTGCTGGGATTTAATTTATGTGCCACCACACCCAGGACTTGCTGAAAGAAATGGAAAGAGAGAAAGAAAGAAGAAAGAAAAGAAAGGAAGAAAGAAAAGAGAGGAGGTAGGGAGGAGGGAGGGAGGGAGGGAGGAAGGAAGGAGGAAGGAAGGGAGGGAGGGAGAGAGGGAGGGAGGGAGGAAGGGAGGGAGGGAGGGAGTCTTCTCACTGGTGCGTTAAACCCATTGCACTAACACTGGAATCTTTTACCCGTGCATCACTCTGCAGCATCTTACGTTGGTCATTTGGTTCACTGACATGCTGACTAGTTTTACCGTGTGATACTGAAAAATCATATTATTAGCATACCACTTAACCCATCCAAAGCAACAGCAGGTATCGGGACAATGTGACACTCAGAAGGATGAATAAAGTTTTTTCCACAATTATCACATCTCCTTGAATGCTTCAATATTATCTTTGGCAACAAATATCTCAACTTATCTTCCTTGACATGACAGTTTCACTTGGTTCATTTTTAGGAAAAAAAAAAAAACAAACTTTGAAATGTCAAAATCTGAGTAACCCTATTTTTTCTGCCAGTTATTTTTCCATGCAAAGATAAGATTCTATGAATATAGAGTTCATACTTTTTAAGAAAATTACTTTCATTCTCTAAAAACTTGCTTCATATTCAATTATTTGCTTATATAACATATTATATATATATATATATATATATATATCCACACAAAAGAAAACAATAAGTCTAATCATGATTACCTTTTCATTAAGAACATTCATACTTAGGTGTAGAGGTTGCATTGTAGATGTGTTACTTTGGAATGAGTGTCCTACAGACACTTATCTCCATGTTTGACCTGTAGTGGAACTATGTAATCGTCACCATCTGTAGGGCAAAGACGTTTTTGATGAGTGGTGAAAGGCACACTTATCTGTAAATATAAGGATGCATATTTAGGGTACAGTAAGAAATTATGTTGGTTTAGCAATGTGACAAAAGTAGGCATTTCTTTAGGGAACTATAACCTCTCCAGCCACATATATTTAGTTATATTTATAGCACCACACAAGTTCCCTCCCACTGAGCCAGTCTTAGATCGTTTGACAGCTGTTGATCACCCCCAAGATAAGAGTGCCACTACTGCACCAACAGAGGTCCTTTCCCGGGCCAGTCATTGTTGTCTCTATTAGGCTTTAAACTGGGCAGGACCATTGATTGGTTTTCTCCCTTGACAACTTGGATGGTATCCTCTGATACCAGGAGAGCTAGTCTTTAGGGCTTCTAGGTCAGGTCCAGCTCGATTGCTACAAGTCCTATATCTCAAGTATGTCTTGTCTTTAGTAATAGGGTCTTACCTTCAAGTTCTGGAAGGCAACCAAAGGCTGTGGTAATAGCCTATGTTATTTGGGGAGTCTCCTGGACTACCCTGACCAACAATTCAGTGGGAAATATTTGTCAATAGGCTTTTGAAACTAGTACACTTTATTCCAGATTTCACAATCTGTATGTGCGATTTCATCTCTCCTCTACCCTGTTCAGCTCTCCCTTCTCCTTCCACTCTTGATTTCTCCCATTCCCCTGATAAACCTGTCTTCTACTGTCTCTAAGGATGCTGAACACTTTTTAAAGTGCTTCTTAAGCATTTTTATTTCTTCTTTTGAGAGCTCTCTCTTCAGATCCATAGCCTAATTTTTAATTGGATGATTTGTTTTCTTGATTCCTTGTGTTTTGAGTTCTTTGTGTATACTGGATACTAATCCCCTGTCATATGTACAGATGGGGAAGACTTTCTCCAATTCTGTGGGCTCCCTCTTCACCAGACTGGTTTCTTCAACCTCTACCCCTAAGGCTCAGGGAACATAGGAGAACAGAGGCAGAAAGGATTAATTAACCGATGCATTAACCCGGGGAAACAGAGACTTTCAGGCCACTGGAAGCTTGAGCATGTGAACTTGGGGCAGTGGTGACATTGAACATGAGACCCATGCCAACTCAATCAGACAAGGACTAAGACGGTATGAGGAGCTTACAGCTGGGTAAGGATAAGTAGCCCTTCCTTCAAATCTCTAAATAGGGCGCTCTTGCACTGAAGGAAATCTGGGTAAAACGCTTGACTGGAGGGGACTCAGCATGCGTGGCTTGGTGCATGAGGCCTGGTGGGGGTGGGGTGGGTGGGGCGGAGTGGGAGCACGAATAGGGGAGGGGATATAAACCTGATTGGAAACTGTTGTATAAAATGCACAAAAGGTCGATAAAATCATCAAAATTAAAAGCAATTATTAACGCCTCTCTCAACTCTCATCAGTGACGCTTCCTCATGTAAGAGATGGTGGTTTACCCAGGAAGCCACAATTGGCCAAAGTGCAGAGAATAAGAGACTGCAGAGTGCTTGCCTGTGGGTAGGACACCTAGATCGAACTCTGCAACCCCAAGGCTCAGGAGCCATTGCAGAAGAACAGGCAAAAGACTGTACGAGCCAGGGTGGTGGAAAGCGGAAGTTGCTCGTGTGAATTTACAGCAATGGTGACAGCATGCACAAGACCCATGCAAGCTCAAATCAGGAAAACATCCAGCATAGAAGAGGGGAGATGGACAAGAAACCCCAAGCTTCGCTGAGGGACTATTGGCAACTGATGACTACTGGGTGAGTGAGAGCTGGTTTTCTTTAAGGGAGTGTCTCTAAACATGATAACTAGGCTCCAGTAGAATGACCAATACTCAGGGACATTAGAGGATACAAATGTGGTTTAATAAGTACTAACATATATAATAGAATACATGAAATCCCATGGGGGTCTAAGGGGTTACAGATAGGGAGGGGGGTCTAAATAGGATAGAGATGCATAAAATTCATAAAAATGCAATTAAAAATTCCAGAAGAGAACACTCATACTAAAACTGAGAAATCTTTGTGGGTCTGTGATACTGAAGACTGGTGACTTCTGGCACACGTGGGTGGCATGGGTCTAAGCCATGTTGCCGTGCACATAGCTGTATTCATCACTGCCTTTCTCCTTTGAGTACAAATGTCAAAACAATGAAATACAGGTGTTTTAGCAATATTATCAAAATTGTTTTCACCATGATTCCCTAAAGCAGTTTGCAGAAATAGCAGGACTCTGACCACCATGCCTTGGAGACCTGGAGACACATAATATTCCCTATACTACCACAGAGCAGGAGGAAGATGCGCATACCCAGATAGATTACAGAAGGAAGTAAGTCTCGTGGCTGGAATGCCCATGTCTCCTCCAGATCCATAGACTGACGTCCTAACCTGGCATTTGGATATAAGCCTCTTGGTGACAATTGCATTTCATTGAGATGATAGGAAAGGAAACTCATGATGGAATTAGGACCTCAAAAGAAACATCAGAAAGAGTTCTCTTCTCCTGTCTTCTGTTCCCCCACCTCTTCCTCCATCCCACCCCACAGTCTCTCTCTCTTTGGTCCCAGTGGCAGTCTTTCTACTGACAAAATCCAATCTTTGTTCCTAGGTTCTGGTGAGAAGGTTAATTAGATTGACGGTTCACTTCCCACTACCACTTAGCATCTGAGCAGACCCAGGGCTCTCAGTCACACTCTACTATTTTCCTCCGTGGAAATATTGCTATCTTTTTTCCCCAATGTGGATTTTCTAAAATCCTAAACTATTTCCAAAGATTTTGAATTATGCTGTATTTTGTTTAACATTCCTGCCTTCAACTTATCTCTTTCCTTTTGAACAGTACTCTAAGCAGCTTGGAGAAACCAAGCTGTTCTTCCAGTACTAATGCTTCTAATCACTTCAGTTACATGATCTCATGCTGTCATCTGCAACTCCTAAACTATACAAAGCATCAGAACACAAACATCACTCAGCTACATTCATTGTCACTTGACCAGAGGATAAACCATCCCTGTTGTTCAATAGCATGCTCCCAATTTCCATCAGATACAACTACCATGGTCTTCACTACCAATATTCTGCTACCACTCTGCTCCTTATCAGTGATGCATCTCTAAGAATGAAGATTTCTTTCCAGTCTCTTCTTTGGGAGTCCTTACTAGAATCATCTATATTTATAGTACGCACCTCAAGATTAACCCAGTTGCTTCCCTAACCTAGTTTCAAAGCGGCTTTCCTATTTTCAGGTATTTGTTTCAGCAGAAACTCACTTCTGGTAGCAAGCTCAGTCCTACTTAGCTCAAGGCCATAACTATTATGAACAGAGGAGATTAAACGATTCTAAGGAAAATCCCTGAGAAGAAGGTCCCCAGTCAACTTGATTCCTGGTGAGGAAAGCCTTCCAGGAGTTGGAATATCTTTCTTGCTATGTTCACACACGACTGAAAGAAGAGACCCACATCTCTCCTGTCTCTTCTTGGAATGCCATAACAAGGGGCCCATCCTCATGACCTCCAAAGCTCATTTATCTCCCGAGGTCCCATCTTGACTTAGAATTCAGCATATAAATTTGGGAGAGGGGTTACAAGTATATACCATCACACCATACCACACACACACATGCATGCATGCACACGTGCAACACCAACTCCATCACCACCACCACAAAAATAGAAGAAATAAAACAAACCAGTATATTGTAAACATGGTAACATTTAAGTAAGAGAAACTTGCTTAAAGAATTATGGGTCAACCAGTGACTACATAAGAAATATCAAACACGCAAAATGTAAAAGAGACTTATGTACAGAAAATATTAACACGGAAAAAAACACTTGGACAATTATTTTTTTCTTAACCTTTGGGTTAGGATGACTTTCCAGAAAACGAACTAAGGGAAGACAGACATTCCCTTCACCTACCTCCACTCTTGCGAGTCCCCATTCACTGAAACCAGCTGCTACCAGATAGCAGTGAACTAGACCACAGTCATTCACGGCAGAGAAGGCAAGAGTCCATCAGGTGAGGATTGCGACATGTTGGAACACAGTATTATGGGCTGAATTTTGTCTGTCTCCTTTTATTGCCAAGAGGCCCCAACTCCCAGCCTGTATCAATATATAAAAATAAGGGTGCTGAGATGTCTACAGTTAGACGAAGTCTCACTGGAATGGAGCTACCCTCTCATCCCACACAACTGGTGTCAGTATACAAGGGGAGATTTGGACACAGTCACACCCAGGATAAAGGTTCCTGGAGTCAGGTTCCTAGGCAGTGGCAGCAGTAGGTATGCTCACTCAGGAGAGTGACACTTGCACGCACTGGCTGGCTTTCTCCTTACACTTTCTCCACTCAATCCCCCAGCCTATTGGATGCCATTTACTTTCAGAACGGATCTTCCGTTCCCAGTTTCTAGTTCATATGCCAGGACTTTCTACAAAGGCTTTGGTACACACTCCTAGAAGTATGTTTTACTAATCTCCTAGGTGTTTCTCAATCCAATCAAGTCAAGAACCAAGCTCAACCATCATAGCACTCATTAAATGTGTCAGACATTTACTTGTGAGACTGATTAACATGTTATGCCTCATGAGGAGAGAGAGCGTAATTTTTGTTCATGACAGTGTCTGACACAGAGTTGGATAGCTGAGGGAGTCTCCACAGTCTTCATTAACAGAAGAAGGAAGGTCTCACTGCATGAGTGTAAGGATTGCTGCTTGGGAAGCATCCCACAACCATGGACTGGGAATGCTGTGTGATGCTGAGGGCTCAAGAGACGACGCCATAGAGAGAGCAGTCATCTTGACTGACCATGAAGATTGATGAACTGCATGTCTAAATAGTTTGTGGTTTATTTGGGGGGACGAGGAGGGGATGGAATGGAGTGACATGAGAATCCGATGGGATACCTATACCTGAGGAGGGTTCATGAGGGTGTGTGGGCATTTCAAAGCCTGTAGATAAGATATCTGCCCATGAATGCCAGGCATGTCCCAAAGTGACCATGCACTGTAGACAGCTTCTTAACTCAGCTGTCTTGCCAAGGACAAAGAAGCCTGAGCTCGTACCTGGCCATGCTCCCTCAGCCAAAATCCGCACAATTATAAAGACGAAAGAAAGAAAGAAGAAAGAAAGAAAGAAAGAAAGAAAGAAAGAAAGAAAGAAAGAAAGAAAGAAAGAGAGAAGGGAGGGAGGGAGGGAGGGAGGAAGGAAGGAAGGAAGGAGATAGGGAGTGAAGGAGGGAGGGAGGACAGAGAGATAAAAAGAAAGGCAGAAAGAAAGAGATAAAAGAAAATAAAAGTGTAGAAAGCCATACTTTTTTTCTGAAATTCTTTAAATAAAATTTTAAGGATGAAAATAAATTGAGTTCTTTTTGTAAAAAGATTTGAGGAATATCTATTCTGACCACATAATTTTTGTCTTGTTTCATTTAATTTCTTAGCATACTAAGCATCATTCTCCTTACAGAATAATTTCTACAGAGTCCCAGATATATTCTATTTGCCAAATTCTATATCAGGTAGATGAAGGTTTCTGGGTTACTTTCTTTATTTTTCTTTTGTATTCATCTTCTCCATCTCTCTCCTTCTCACTGATACTTCCTCCTGCAATCACTCCATTTACTCTCAGGATGCACAGAACCAAATATTAATTCTGCCTTTAGTAAAGTATTCAAGACAATTTAAGTATTGCTCTTCCATTCACATTTCTCCTTTATTTACTTTTATATTTCATATATTTTGCATATGATAAGGTACATAATCAGTAACACACTTCAAATTCTTTTGGAAAGGAAATAATTTATAAACAAATATAAAAATAAAGTTTACTTTGTGTAGAAGATTTTCTCTAAGTTAACACAGACTCTGAAATAAGAATGTCTAGGGTCAAATCCTAATCCTCTCCATTTCCAGGAGGACTTGGGGCACATTTTCTGAGGGTCATATTTCTCATATGAGAAATAAAATTAATAATAATGCTTCCCATATGGTCAATGTGAAGATTAAGTTAGATACTGTGTGTAACTTAGAACTTTGTCCGGCATGTTATACAGTAAGATACTATTACTACATGTAATGCAGTAAGCGCTACATATTATTAATGGTGCACTTTCCATATCAAACCACATAATGCAAAGTCTTTGGGTTAGAAAAAAATCCTACTGGCTGGGAATTGTGAATGGTTGGTTGGAAACCATGAATACTTTGTAATCCAAAGGAAGTTTAGACAAGATCTAGCATAGTCCCATTATATTACACACACGGAAAAGAAAAGCCTGAAGTCTTAAAAGTTTAGGAGGTTTATTGGGGTCACCTGAGTCTGGGAAACGACACCAGACACAGAAGCTGGAATCCGCTAAGCTAAGAAGTGGAGGCCAAGCTACCACCATGGATAAGTCCCTGTCCTTCTTTAGCTCTCCAGCTGGGAAAAAAACATCAAGCCATTTCCAAGGTCTTTCTTATTTCCCACGATTTACAATCCAATCATTGCCATTTGCTTTGGGCACATAAAGTCAGAACAAAAGATGTGATATTTCCTACGTCCAGACTTTGACCTTCCTTTCTCTGTGCTCTTTCTTAGTCTTTGCAATATGTTTGAAGTCATTCTGACTCTAATGGTTAAGGAATCAGTTGTTCTAGCTCCTCAGTTTTCAATCTTCACATAGCCCAGAACAGTCTCAAACAGAGGCAATCTCTAATCCACAGTTACATTTCTTATGTGAATGTAGCTACCAAATCATGACACCCACTAGCAAGATCACCAATGCCTGTAGAAGCCAGCAGTGAACAAAGTATTGTGATCCAAAACCAGTCATCATTATTCCAAATCCAAGTCATTAATTCATTCAGAAGGTTTGTGTGGGTCTCTTTCAGAGACAGGCTTGTGTTAGGAACTCGGAACTTACAAGTTAAGTATTCTCATAGAACAATGACTCGGCCATGCTTGAAATGCAATTATGAACGGTAAGTATGTAGAAGACAAACTTTATAGTGCTATATCAGTAGGGACTCGTGTCAGATTTTTCTCCTCCCCTCCAAAATCCGAAGAGGCATTGCTTATATCACAGGAACTGAGTATAGGACTAGGGATCTGGAACCAGGGGTTTGGCACAGCTCTCAGAAGTGCGGACAATATGTAAAAGGCCTTTGGTGTGAGTTATAAGAGATATAGAAGTTGACCTGAACACCAAGACACAAAGAATGACAGAGTCTGAATAGAGCTTGTTGTTTGTTTATTTAAGGCTAACTCTGAGAAGATTACCTGAAAACCAAGACACAGAATATGCCAGACTCTGGATGGAGCTCATCATGGCTTTGTTCAGGGCTAACTCCGAGGAGCAGCTTTCTTAGTCATATTTTGATTCAAGCCTTCCTTTGTTACTTTTGCTGCATTTTACCCAGCACCCAGAAAACACCCCATCGCCTTGGTTGAGACATTACTTCAAAATGCTTGAAACCATTGCCAGAAATCTTAACTAAAGTGATTGTAGGGTCTCTTTCTAAACCATTTACCATTTACCTACTGGCACCTGCTTAGATGATGCAGACCATCATTGTTAACCTAGGGTAATCCCATCACACTGACACACACTTCCACAATTTTTTTTCCAGATGGCATGCATTTGGTAGAAATGGCTGTGAAGATTGCCAGGTGTCTATGCATTGCTCCTGGTATGCTGTGCCCTTTGAGAGAATTCTCAGCAGGGAAGCTGACATTGCATTTCTATTTATTTTCCAAAAACTAAAGAGTAACAGAAATAACTGTGTGTGGATATATATGCATATTCATGTGAGTGGGTGCACATATGTATGCATACATGCATGTGGAGACCAGAGGACAACCTCAGGTGTCATGCCTCAGGCCCTGCCCCTTTTGTGAGACAGGTTTCTCACTAGCATGGAATTTACTAAATTCGATAGACTGATTGGCCACTCTGGGATCTGTCCCAACTTTGGGATTATAAACATGAGCCCCCTTCTTGGCTGCTTTTCTGTACATGAAGATCAAATTCAAGCTTTTTAGTGATGGAGTCATCTCCCCAGTCCCTAGAAGTAACTTTTAAATTAAATGCTTGTAGATATAGATTCACACACTTTAAATAATTTATGTATGCAATTTCATATGGAAACAATCTGTAGTGAATGGGGAAGCTTTTGAGAGAAACCAACATTTGCTGGTCACACCGATACCAGAAGGTGCTCTCGACAGGAGTACTGGGACCACACCTTCCTTTCCTCTCCAGTCCTTAGATTTTGAAATGAAACTACAGAAGGGAATGGCACAAAACAGAACTGCAATGCTTCTCCCCAAGAACAACTGGATTGCAAGTTTTAGCACATCTGTTTTTCAAGTTGAGTAGCCAAGGCTGCACACAGGAGGAGGAGAGGGTGTGTCACCACAGGAGCACATTCTCTGGGTGATTTGCACAAAAGAATTGATGACAGATCTAACAGAGCCTGAAAATTGTAGGCTTTATAAACCTAACCATAAATTACAATAAAATGACCTACATTTCACTGATGCTGTGAGAAAACACCATTGCGCCATTCTAGGTTAGCTGGAGTAGATGCAACATTTGATTAAATGGCAGCACATGAAACAGCACATTTATAATAACGAGCGGGTCTGAGAAACAACACGATTCAAACATTCAAATCCACTGTGTTCTTTATAACTCCAGTGTTTCTTTTCCTTTCTTCCTGTTCGAATTGTTTGAGCAGTAGGAATGGGTCACATGTGGTCACTCCCTATCCTACAACTCTCAGTTCCGAGTGGATTCTTCATTTCTACCACCGAACAACTTGGCTGAGAAATTAAAATTTTAATAACATTTTAATTTAGTTTTTGAAAATTTCATAGATGCATAAAATGTATTTTCTAAATAGTGGATCTTTTATGTATTCTTTCACAACTTCATACATGTAAACATTTCTCGACCCTATGCATACCCAGCTCTCATGCCTCAGGGTCCCCCAACTTCCCCTCCCACTCCTCACAGACACCCCACATGGCCCTCTTGGATCCATGTTCTCTCCCAGTCCTTTTGGTAATAACCAATTGAGTCCAGTCAGTTTTGCCTGTTGGAATGCTCATGATCTTGCTGACTTGATCTTGTTCAGGTGATCATAGCTACAAGTGAGTTCGTGGGTACAATGACTACGTCATGTCCTGAAGGCATTTCAGAGCACTCCACCTTATTTTCTGGCTCCTTTGTTCTATTCCACCACTCTTCCATGATGTTCCTAAGTCTGGGGGCCTTGATAGATTTAGAAATAAAATGGCATCTTGATATAGATGTCCCATTTAGTGATGAGCATTCAACAGATCCTTATTGTCAGCAATTTTCCCAGTGACCTGTCTGCGCATTAACTGCTAAGCTCTGTAGAGAGAGGCTTCTCTGGCCAGTGTTGAGGGCAGCACAGGTATAAGCATAAACATTTAGAAGACAATTTGGCAACATACCAATTTATCAAGACAACAGCAGTAGGTTCCTTCCCAGGCCTGTAACTTCCCAAGCCATGTTCTTTTGTCAGGTTTACAGTGCCAGACCTGAATTCCTTCCTGTGTGGCAGGCCTCAAGTTCAGTCTTAAAGCAGCTGTTTACCACCACCCACACCTTCACACCACTATTTCACCAGGGGGCACATCTCGCCTTGCATGTCAGTATTGTAGCATGCAGGATTGGCTACAGGGATACCACTGATGTCTCTTCTCCCTCAGGATCTGGCATACCATATCTGGCACTATCTAAAATAATAGTGTTATTAGATAACACTCCCCATAATGTAAAGATAATGTCTGGCCTGTCATTTAAACCACTCTCCATGCAAAGAACTACTAGTATCTGACTCTCAGTCTACCTTTGTTTAAGTGGGAGAAATCAACCTCTATTGGCCTCAGTGTTCTGATTTGAAAATTTCTAACACCACATGTATTAAAACATATAAAGTCCAAGATATGATAGTTTGGTAATTCACTCTTTTTCCTTCTGTACTTTCCTTGGGTAATGAAGGATTTGGAGTAGGGTCCAACTTGAATTTATTTAATGAAGAAGAAAGGTGCTCCCAGAATAGGTGTGGCCTAGAAGGCAGCCAGGTACAGAAAGATCTTCCTGACTTGTCTGCATGAACATGCACCAGCCTGGAGTGGTCACTGTCCAAGGAGCTTTCTTCACTGAGTGGCTAGATGTCAGACTCAAGGATAGAATCAGCTCTACAGGCTGGAAATTCAGCCAGTGCGTCACCTTTCCACACCAGTTTCTCTCAATTACAAATAACGATAACGACAGTTCCCTCTACATTTGGTTTCTGTGAGGCGAAGAATTAGAACATGACACATGCACTCAATTTTTATCTTGTTTAAATCTCTAATATAATTCTGACTTAACATTTAGATTTCTGGTTGACATGGCAGAGAAGGAAGATTTACTGACATTTTCGGATTAGACAGTAGTTTCCTAGGAAGGAGTTCAGGGGACACATTTTTGACATTCTGAGGCGTTCAAATGGAAATGAGTCACTTCGAGACACCACTCCCAGCACACAGCTGACATTAGGAATAAGATGTTACTAGTGTCGAGTTCAGCAAGAGCTGAACAAATCAAAAGTGCTGTGTTCTCTGGTTTGAGCCCAAATTCAGTCTCCTAGAAAACTCTTTTGAGATTCAACCTAGGTGGTCAAGAGGCCACATGAGAAAATGTTGGCAGGGTTAGACCATTTCTAGAGTCTTCACAGAGCAGGCTTCGGAATAACATCAGGGACTCAGGTAAATGCGTCTTAGTCATTATAGACTTTTCTTGAGGTCTTAAATATCCATTTCTTTCTTTTATTTTTTATTAGATTTTGGCAAATTTCATGCGATATATTTTTACCATGTTAAGACCACCTCCACCATCTACACCTCTTCTATAGCCCTCCCACTCATTCATGTAATCTGCTACATACGTTAAGTTGTATTGAGCCAAGTTTGTGTCCCCAAATGTCCTTTTTAAGGACTGATTAAAGAAGATCAACTCTCCCTCTCCCCCTCTCCCAGTAGTTATCAGCTAGCTGAGGTTCCGCAGCTAAGGCTGGGACTTTTTACCCACTTAAACATCAACTTTTCATCTATAATGAATGAATACTAGTTTACTAATATATATATCAAGCAAAATAAGTCAGACTCAGAAAGGCAAATATTACATTTTCTCTCATTTGTAGACCCTAGATCTTATATATAGCTACATAAAATCATATCTGTACATAGGACATGAATTAGCAGGAACATTGTCTGGAGGGGTGAGTGTTACTAACAGAAATGAGCGAGGAGGAACCGAACATAGTAGCAGGTAGGAAAGTGTCTTCAGGAAGCCCACCACTCTGGACAGTGACTACACACCAATAAACGTGCACGTTGGGAAAGCCCACCTTCCCTATCCTCTCCGCTGGGCCGTCAGGTCAGTCGTTGTCCTTGGTTTAGTACCATGGCCTAGGACATACACTGCACTGAACGCAAAATAGTCTATCCATCATCATCTTGGTCCTAACTACATCCCTAAGAAATATCCAGAGAGAGCTCCCAGAAATATTTACCTGCATTCCCTTCTTAGTACATGCTAAGCCTTTAAAGAAAGCTTTAAGGCGTCTTTAAAGAAAGGCATATTCCTCCAGATCCCATGTCCTTAAACACATCTCTGAAACAGCCACAGAAGAATAGACACAGTTCAGAGCCAATGGATTTGCCTGCAGACAAAGAGACCAAACTTAATATTTCCAAAATTATGAAGCCAAAAGGAATTTCAAAGCTCATTAATTTTTCAAAAAAATAAGAGTATAAAACTTTCCTGATTCTCCTGACAGGAGCCCACTTCAGGGAGAAAAAAAGGCAATTTATTAAAAAGGAAACTTTAATCACAATCTAGCAAAGTCTGACCTTTAAAAGAAAGAACTGAATAACCAGTCTGGAAAGTACTTTGCAGTAATAAAGTCTCCTGGCTCTACAGAAGTTTTTAGGTTGCTGGCCAATTCAGTGCTGGTCTGGGCTTATCTGAACAGAGTAGCATTTGAGCTGCTTTTTAAATACTGGCAAAAGACGTTTTCACTCAGTGAGGCAAAGGAATATGACTCTTCATTGTGGTGTAGGAGGGGAACTAACCACATGACCTCAATCTGCAGACAGAGCAACATCTCACAATCCCAACATTATTGGCAAATCCCAAATTCTGGCCTTCAAAAGATTCTTCTCTTTGTGATGTGGGGATTTAAGTTAGATCATATTGAGATGTTTGGAAACACCAGTTCCCCCCAAATCACAAGGGGCACCACAACGGAATTCAGGGCATTGGCTTAGAGTAGGATTGGCTTGGCCTGGGAGACTTGGCTTCAAAGAGTTGGTTATGTCACACACAGAAAGCAACCATCCTGTCTGCTTTGAACTGTGTTTCTTAAATTCCCCAGCTTCTCTCCCTTTACAATCCCACATCCATCAGCAGGCAACTGAAAAGAGTAATGGCCAGACAGTAATGCGACAAAAAGAAACTGAAGATGAGAAAGACAAATAAATTCAAGGGACTATTTTCTCTCTATAAAGTCATGTGTATTGTAACGTCGTGCTAAATTTATCTATTCTTTATTTTTGCGTGTTTGTTCACATATGAACCAGTACCAATGGAGTCCAGAAGAGGGCATCAGATCCCTTGGAACTGGAGTTAGTTACAGGCAGTAGGGAGTCACTTTACATGGGTGTTAGGAACAGAACTCAGGTGCCACACAAGCCCTCTTAACTACTGAGCCATCTTTTCTCCAACACTCCTGTCCCCAGATCAGTTTTCTATCAAAAAGAATTTTACTTCTGTTTTTGATATTACTTCTTTAGTTAATGTTTTGCTGTGAACTTAAGACTGGCCTAGAACTCACTATGGAACCCATAGTGAGTCTCAAGCCCATAGGTTTGTCTCATACTCAAAATCTTCTTGTTTTAGGAAACCAGGTAATGGGATTACAGGAGTATGTCACTATACCAAAATCTCAGGTATTTATTTTATTTAATATGTATTTATTTTCTGTTTGTGTATGTGTTTATCCTGTATGTACATAGTCACGTGTGTGTGTATGTGTGTGTGTGTGTGTGTGTGTGTGTGTGTGTGTGTGTGTCTGTTCGCATATATTTGTGGAAGTCAGGGATCAAAGCCAGCTGTCTTCCTCAGTCACTTGTCACATTTTTCTAAATATAAATCAAAGATATTTTCCAGTATTTCTTTTTGCTTAATTGAACTGTTGTGTATTTCATACAGAATATCTCAGTTGTTCTTAATCAGCTTTATACCCCTTCCCCACCAGCACCCTTCTATGGTTCCCCCACCCAACTGGAATCCATACATTTTTTCATGTGTGTTAAGGTCTCTTGTGTCAAGTTAATGTCTCCAAATGTTCCTCAGTGCAGGTTCATCCACTGAGGTCGAGTTTACCTATCCAGAGTCCCTTACTTTAGGAAGATTAGCTCATCCTCACCCAACAGTAATCAGTTGCCAATATTTCTTCAGCAAAGATTGGGGTCTACCCATTTCTCCAGTGCCATGCTAGATTTTTGCCTGTTTGAGTTTGCATGGATCCTGAGCATCCCCAAAACCATTGCTGTAGGTTCATAAGAGCAGGGTCCCAGGATTCACATCATTATTTTAACAGTTAACTGTTTGAGACTCTGATACATGTATTTAATGTGTTTTGATCAAATTCACCCTCATTCAATTCATCAATTCCCCTCCCAATTTCATGTGCTTAGTGCTGCCTGTGTATACAGTGGTGTATAGGACATCTACAGAAGCATGAGTAGCCTCTCAGTGGCCACATCCTTAACAAAACCTGACTCTCTCCCAACAGCCATCAATTGCTTGTGGCTTCTCAACTAGGGACAGGACCTCATGAGACACTTGCACATCCATGCTGGAATTTTGACTTGTATGGTCTGGTGCAACTCTTGTGCATGCAGTCACAGCTGCTGTGAGCTCACATTTGCAATGACTCTGTCATGTCCAGAAAACACTTGTTTTGCTACTTCTGGCCCTTGCACTCGTTGTGCCCCCTCTTCTGTAAGGATACCTGAGTCTCGCTGGGTGGGGATGTTATATAGATGCTCCTTTTAGCATAAACACTCCACAATCTCCTATTCTCTGCATATTATTGCCATCAACTGCCAAAGGAAGTTTTTCTGATAAGGGTTAAGAGATACTCTAATCTATGAGTATTACCTTTATACGTTATCTTTAGTACTAAGAATCCAGTTTAATGCTATTACCATTTAGAAGAATAATAGTAGTAGGTTTCCTATCCAGTGACTGCTTCTTGGCCCAGTCAATAGTACCAAACAAGACTTTCATCCTGTGGATGGTCTTCACTCCATGCCACGACTGATGGGCATTGCTTTCCAGGCCACTTGTTACTATAGCTTGAAGACTCGTAGTCAAGTAAGATGCTGTTTCCGTCGGTAGTAAAACCACTTTATTTATTTATTGTTTTATGTGTATGAGTGTACTGTATGCATGTATTTAAGTGCACCTGAATTGTGAAATGCCCATAGAGGACAGAAGAGGATGAAAGATCCCCTGGAACTGGAGTTACAGACGGCCGTTAGCTGGGAGCAGGGATTTGAACCTGGCTCTTCTGCAAGAAGTGTTCTTAATTGCTGAATGATCTCTCCAATCCCATCACCTTCCTTTCTTGAGACAGGGCTTCTTATTAAATCTTGAGCTCCCTAGATTTGCCTGTTCTCTCCTCCACTAGCTCTGAGAGAGTCAGTGCACAACCATGCCCAGCATTTATGTGGGTGCTAGGTATATGACTCTGCTCCCCATATTACACAGCAGGGTACTTTTTCCACAGCGCTATCTCCCTAGCTCCAAGAATCTTTTTAATTAAATAAAGTATGTTTCAAGTAGTGACTTCTTCATTCTTGTTATAGACAAGGACTCCCTGAAGGGGCAGGAATTGAAAATATGTTGAATTTGGAATTAAATGACTTGAAATGTAGTCTTGCTCCATCCCTCTAAGCCATGAGGTTTAGAAGCAGGAGCCAACATTAATATCTGACTTATTATGACCGGAATTGAGTTTTTAGCCATCCATTAATCCTTAGCATTGAAGAATTAGCCTTAGTTCAGAATAGAGCTTTTACAAATATGATTTGAAAAGATGAGGTCTATTGTGTGACATTTCCTTGGGAGATACAAAGAAACTTCTTCACCCCAGGGTAGGGCACTGATGGGAGGTGAAAGAAGAGAAACTATACCGCCAAAGTCTTAACTGCAAAGGCAGTAAGTTCACTGGGGTTGCTCCCAGGACGATGAATGACAGGTCAGGCAGCTCTGTTACCAAAAGGCCCACGCCAGCATGCAAGACTACATCCCCAGGGCTCCTTGCCCAACCTGTCAACAGCTCCAATGGACAGAGCCCCATCTCCCTGAGCAACTGTTTATGGCTATACAACCTTGGGCAAGGATGTTGTGAATCTTTCAAGCTTCCTGAGCCTCCTAAGATTCATGAGCTTTCAGAACCTTAAGTTCCATCAGCTTCCTGAGTCTTATGATCCTCTCTCCTCCCTCTGGAAGTTTAAATTCAGAGGAAATAACTGAACTGCAAGACCCTAATCCAATGACTAAAAGTAGGAAACTGCTCATAATATATACACCACACCCAACAATTCAGGCAGACATTTGAACGATACCACCAAAGCCAAGTAAGCCACTGTTTGCCAACAAGTGACAAGAAACTTGGAGAAAGGCAAGGAGAGGTCTTCCCTCATAGGCTCAGAAGGAATCAACCCTGACACAATCTTGAGCTCAGAATTCTCAACTCCAAATCTATTAGCTAGTAAATTTCTCTAGGTGATGCCATTCACACAGCCCCAAAAGACTAACACATTCACATTCCTGAGGTAGTTTGTCCATGTTTAAGATATTGCTCATTAACAAAACATGTGTAAGTTCCTTGTATTCATCAGCCACTGGGATGAGCTCTGTGAAGGGAAGGAGGTCAGGCTGTGTTCTCACTCTCCTGAACTATATGATAAAGCATGGTAGCTACTAAGCACACACTGGTCTTCTGAAGTCATAATATTGTTGATATGTTGAGTCAAAGTGGGTTGTTAAAAACTGATTACATTTCTTTATTTTTGAAGTGTTTAATTTGACTCCTAGAAAATTTAAAATTTGTACACAAGGGTGATAACATATGGTTCTTGGACAGCATAGCCTGGAGGCTCTCAAGCCAGGGGTAGAGTGAATTTAGGAAGTAAGAGGCAGCTTTGACTGAGCACAAGTGTAGAGAGGTCTTCTGAGTCTTTTGGAATCTGAAAGAAGGCAGCCATCGCATGGAGGGGCACATTAAATGACACTGAACCAGGGTGTGCCAGGGCCAAGCCAGGCCACTCTGAAAACGTCACAGAGTTGTTCAGACTACCCAAGAGGTCTCTGTGGAGAAAGAGAGAATGGTGCGAAAACTCCAAAACAGTTTTGTAAATGAAAACCTGGACATGGAGACATGGACCCTGGCCTGCATTCTCACTGCATCTGTGAGTCAAGCACACGATTCCCACTTTACAAAGAGGAAACAGGCCTGAGGTGCTGAGTTCTTTACCTACAACAATACAAAGTCAAGCCTGGGTGGCAGGAAAGAGCCAGCGCTGAAAGGAGCTTAGATATTACGTAACATGTAAAGCTTAGGGAAGAGGTCAGGAAGGCAGGAATGGCAGAGATCATCATTGTCCCATGCAGACTATAAAGAGACCATCAATGCTTTTAAGCAACAAGTCTGTTAATCAAATTTGGGCTGGGAAACAACAGAGGTACCAGAGGCTGGGGGATGTGCATGCAAATTTGTTGCCTGGAAATAGAAGGCAACCAAGTAGCTTCCTGTATGGTCTTAGAGGAGCTATCTTGCAGGCAAAAGACATTTGTCCCATATTCAGAAGTAACTGAGGCTGGTCCTACTGAACCCAAACTGAAGGTAATACTCAGCCTTCTCGCTCTCTCTCTGAGGATTTACTGTCGCCTGACATGAATCCCCTCTCTGCTACAACCCTGCAGGACCTGGTGTCGATGGCAGGACTGAGGTAGATGAAGAAAAAATGTGAAACTTCTGCCCTGTACCATAAACTTTGGGAGTAAGATTTTGGTGCCTGGTTTTATCTTCAACCTCCAGAGCTTTCCGGCATGGGTCTTAGAAAGAGCATTCCTGGGGTCCCCCAGAATGAATTCTGTTTTACTTCCAACATAAGGGCTGTGTCACACCTTTCTCTCCAGAGTATCAGAGAAGAATTATCATTAAGGAAACAATGATTCCATTTGTAACAAGCAATGTCTCATATTGTAGTCCCCCGGGTGCAATGACTCAAAGCTCACACTGGCTTGGATTCTGGGGCTAGAAGTGAGGCAATTGCTGCAGTCAGATTAGATGGCTTTGGGCCAGACAATGATCTCAGAGTCACCCACAGTCCACAGAAGTCACTGGTGGTCCTTGAGTTGATTGCTGAAGTTTGTGGTGTGGTGAAGTGCCTTGTGATTGGCATTGCACGCATCTGAACTTGAATTCTGATTTTTGTCTTAACAGTACAACCTTCAGCAAGAATCTTAATGCCTTTCAGTCAGAGGAGCTATGATCCTGTACAGATGTCCACTGATACCACTTACTTGGATATTCAAAATGTCACCCCTCCTTCCTTTCTTTGAGCAATTACGAATTAGCTGTGTGGTCAACAATGGGCAAATAAGAAAGAGAAAGATCAATGAACAAGTGATCAACTGTGGGAAGAACTGTTTCAGTATTAACCAAAAGCCCCCAAGATATGCCAGGAACTAAGATATGGTAAACAGCGAAGATGCTGTTTTTAAGGTGAATTGTGAAAATGCACAGCATGTAGGAAGAAGGAACCTTTCACTCTGGTAGGCACAAAAGTTTGGGGACCCTATTTATTTACTTTTCCCTGCTGAACTACTGGCTACACGTGAAGCGGGGGTCATTATTTTCAGTTGCATAAACTCTGGTGAGCCCAATAGGCTCCACTGGGTAATTTCAAATCCAAGGTCCCTCCAACATCCTAACTCAGTGCATCTCAAAATAAAACAAAAAGACATGATCATGGGAAAGGAACCTGTAGGGAGGAAGGGGGGGGATTAACAGTGGGGGAGTAATCAGAATGGATTACATACATGTATAGAATTACCAGCAAGAAAATTTAATTATTTTTTAAAATATAAAATATCTATAAAACCTGAAATTTTATTGGTGAAAACAACAAGCTTCTAATTAGTTTCTCTAATTTAATGAGGCTTGACTGTACCGATTTCTAAAAGTATGGTTCTAAATTCTAGGAAAGGCCATTGCAATTAAAACAGGCAAGGCAAGAAGGTAATTTGGAGAGTACTGAATCAAAGGCTCTATTCTATCCCAAATCTCCCAATTAATACGTTTCCAAGCCCATAATATCATCCACTTGAAGATATACCAATTATGCACATAATGAAATTTTTTATTTTTTGTGCAGAATTGGTTTCAGGACCACTATGAGCCTTTGTCTTTATTGATCCCGAATTTACACTAGAAAGAGAGGATGGCTGCAACATGATACTGCCTGCATCCCTCACGTTGTGCAGTAGATCCTGGACTCATTCCTCCGAGCTACATGAAATATTTTAACCTTTAATGAATATCCCCACCTCACTCTCCACCCTGATTCCTATGCTTTGATAAACACCATTTCTCATGCATTTCTATAAATTCAACATTTTTCTGGGTTTTTTGAAGACCATCCATCCTGTGTTCCATAATAGCTGCACCACTTTAAATCCCTACCAACAATGAACCAACTTCTATTTTCTCTGAATTTTCCCCTACATTTACTAACTTTCGTCTGTTTGATAATAGACATTCTAAATGTAAAAGGTGATACCTGTAATTTTAATGTCATGAACATAACCAACAGAGTAGATTTCAACTGCTTTCACTATAAAAATGACAATGTATGAGACAACACATTTTAGGTAGCTAAAAATATCATGTTGTAGGTTATAAATACAATTTTTATTTGTCACTTTGACAAATGAATCTTGAACTGACCATGATATGGAGCCAATTCTTGGGTCATCCTTCTAAGAGGCTGTTTCCTTGAGAGCTTCACTTAAATTTCATTCTTGGGAGGGTAAAGAATGTTCTGGAATGACAGAATGTAATTAAGCAAGTTTCATGCAGCATCTTGCTGTATTTCATAAATGTTGAAAAGTTTTCACATGATCCAACATCACTTAAAAAAAAGTGCTAGGTAAAGGGACAGAAACATCATCATTAAGAAAAATGGTTGCCAAAGTTAAGACAGAATAACATAAAAATATTGATGATTATTGCTATTTTGTTATAAGGGGATTGAGCATACATATATTTTCTTAAATCTATTTTCAGGGTATAACTGTCAAATCAAGCTAGCAGAAGACTTAGGAGTAACATGGGGATATTATTAAATGAAAGCCACATTTCCAAAGCAAATTTGTTCAGATTCCTGTTCAATATTCAATTTTGAGGGTATGCACTAAACCCCAGAGAATCTCCTTGGGAAACTCCAGAGTAAACAGTTTACCCAAATCTCTTTGTAAACATCAGCTTTGCTCAAGTATCCAAGACCATGTCTTAGATTCATTTTCAACAAACACACTTTATTTGTAGCTGTCCATACTAAGGTGGTTTGGATTTGGGCCTCTTAGAAATTTGAGTTTTACCATTCAGCTGATTTTCTTTGTAGAGCTGGGATTTTGCACCACATGCTTCTCCCCTGTTGATTGTTGTCAGTTTGAAATGTCTTATGAAAAAGAAGGCATAATTTTGTAATGAACAATGCATTCCACAAAATTTTTCCAAGAGCCACATCTTAGAATCTCACAGAAATGTTTGTTGCAGATCAATGTGAATTTTGGAGTGACCTCTTGTGATTATGAGGTGCCCGTCTTCATTTAAAATTAATTCAGACTGTGTTTGGGAAAGGAGGAGAGCTCACTCTGGGAACCCGTAAGAAATATTCAGCTATGAATGATTAAGTGATTATCATACCTCAGCTGACTAAAGAACAAAAGGAATCATGTGTAATCTGAAGTGTTCCACAATCATGTCAAATTTTGCATTCCTGGATCACAATCACAACGCGTGGGCTCAGATTTTAGAGCGAATTATTCTCTTCTCTCATAAAATCAGAGGAAGGCTGGAATGTGTAAACCATAAACAGTTAAGGTAGAAATGGGGAAGAAAGAAGTAGGCGAAGGAGGCTGGAAGGAGGAAAGTGAGAAAGCAGGAGGAAATAACGGGGTTTCTGTAGCATGCATCGTGGTGTATCACATGCTCAGCAAGGAGCAGGTCGTTCTTCAACACTTCTCACTATAAATGACAGAAATCACTCTATGACCGAGAGCTAAAGAGAGGTGTCTTTCGATATATAATTTCACTGCTTCTTCCTTGGGTCCATGCACACTCTGTGCCATCTAACATCTTTTCCAGCTACATATGCAGCAGCCTTTGCTTATTTTTGGTAATTAGGCAGGGAGCAAGACATTGCTTTAGAGAAAGCTACTGGAACACCTCTGAGAAAACTGGGTAAACAGGAGCTCTTGGGTACCATTCCGACTTCTGGAATTTTCTCCTAAACTCCGTGAATCCAAGAAACACAGGGATTCTTCCTTCTACGTATGGGTGCCTCCATCCAGCCAGCAGCCAGCCAACAGAACCTTCACTGGTGCCCACTGGTGCCTGCCACGGGAGATGGAGACGAAGCAGGAGCAAAAAGACAGGCTCTCCTCTCTTAAAGACACTTCACACCCAAGAGACTTAAACAGACATCTGCATGATTAGATAAATAAATGTGTGGTTAGAAATTTCAATGAAAAACATGAAAGGAAATGAGAGAATCCTGTAACGGAAAGATGTGATTTAAAGTTTTAATATGTCCTAGGGACAACAAATCAAAGTAGGCAGGCATCTTGATTTAGGACAGAGAATTTTGCCCATTGCCCACAGCCAGGAAAACAACTCAATCAAAACTTCATGGTACTTGTGCTCCAATAAAACTTCTTAGACCTTGGCTTTTAAAACTGTTCCTGCTTCAAAAATGAACAGCAAAAATGTTTATTTATAATGGTTTAGTGTTCTAATTTAAAATAAGCTAGGTTTCAACAGGAAATGAAAATCCATAGAGGATAGATCTTGCCTCAACAGGACAACAAACCTGTGCCAGTCACAGAGGGTACTCATTAAATGAGTCCTTAGTCAATTAATTGATGGGGCAGCTCTAAATCACATTTTTTTTCAACTCTAAGGTAATAGCTTACCCCTGGGTTCCTTTGAGGAACATGAAAATTAATGAGCAATCAGTGTGTAGCCAGCAGCATGGAGAATCTAGTACAAGAAAGGATCTAGAAACATTCAGGCGAAGGCAAGGTTGATCACTGCTTTTAGAGGAACTATAATTGGCTATCAAGAAAAGTTTACACATCAATTCAAAGGTATCAATGTGTATTGATCTTTCAACTGCTTATCGATCTTATCAGGCAGAATCTCATGGTAATACTATTCAAGTCAGTTACACAGCATGTCACACTTTGTATCTTTAACTAAATTCAGTCAAAGCCTTTTATAACAAATAACCATGCATGCACAGGTGATTCAGCTTAACTATTACCGAGCAAGGAACTGGAGTTGTCTTGATGCATGAGTTGGTCAGTTTCTTTCCTTTCTCTTTCTCCCCGTTCTCACTTTCCTATTTCTTCACCTTCGATCCTCCCCTCCCCTCCCCCTCCTTCTCTCTCCCCATCTCCTTTCTTTTGTTCCTTTTAAATATATATTCAAGAACAAGAAAGGGAAACTGAACTTAAGAGAACTTCAACTCCTAGAAAGAGCTGTTTCAGTCTGAGTTTGGCAGTAATTCACATCTGAATTCGTCTCTTTAGAAAGCACCCATATTTTCCCTTTTGAAACCCTTCTACTTGTTACTGATTCCATGAAGGACATTTCTCCACAGCCAGCTGCCTTGACTGATTAATGGGGCCATTCTAAGAAATCATGGCCTGGGGGAGACATTTTTATCTACTCTCCTTAGAAGGAATCACTCAGAATTTCAGGATAGGGTCTTCAAAGAAGGACAGGGAACTTTACCAACAGCAATTATTTGCAAAATATTTGGAAATATTCTTGTCTGCAAATCCACCACATTAAGCAACAAGGTCAAAAAAACCAGCGACATTATCATCTCAATTAAGAGGCAGCCCATCCGTGAAAAACAAATTGAAAGATTTCTAAATATAAGGAATGGGTTATTTTAAAGATTTAGATAAAACTGTCCTGCTGAGTTCATCTGATTTATTTTCCATGTCAGGTTTTCATTTCTGGGGAAGGCAGGAAAGCATAAATAAATATGAACGCATCGGTTTCATTAACACAAACATATTTTTATTAAAGAGTGAATGCATTTATGCTAAAGAATAGTTTACATATGTCATAAAGCAACAAGCATATCTTCAAGAGGCCAGTCCTCACCAATACCACTCCATGCTTATTGTACATGCCTTGAAATTGGACCCACACATGGGTACATATGTACATACACACAAATGCATACATGGACACACTGGTATGCAGACCACAGTGTCAACATGATTGCTGTCTGGATTCTATCTGCTCTTGTTTAAGGCTTCTAAGGTGCCCCCTGCTCCTAACTCCACCAGGAATAAAACAGACTTTTTAAAGGAGCTGTATTATTTGCAAAGTAGGTCATTTTCTCTCTGGTTCAATGTGTATATTTTAACAAATATGTTACCTTTCATTCCATGTTGATTCTTTATGATATCTGAAGACCTGTGAAATCATGAGATCTCAAGCTATTGTAGTGTGACTTTCTCATCAGAATTAATAACCAACAGGGCGATTCTGACTCTAAGATATCACCAATTTTAAGACAACAAGCTAAGATTTCCCTTTAGGTTTCAAGCTGGACACAGTGTTTTTAGAAAAGCTGGACTGATTTTACACATTCTCTACTTCAGTGTCATGCTGAATTACAGGGGCAAGGCATCATAGCAAATGTTAAGTCAAATCTGAAATTTTCCTTGAGGAATTTATCCAACAGGACCGTTAACCAAGTTAGTAATTTTAAATTGAGGCTTAATAAAGGGCTGCCTCCAAAGACTTTGGTCATTGTTCCCTTAACTGGGGCTTCGGTTGTTTGAAAGTCATGGTTGGTTGGCTGTTTATCTCATTTGCTTGATATTATCTTCCCTTTGGGGTCCTATGGTACTTGTTGGGCTCTCTTGGGGGAGGCTGGAGGGGTTAGGAAGATGGGCAGGAGCAGAAGGAAGGGCCAGATCATTAGTTGCAAGTATTCTAAGAAAATAGATAAAGTGAATAGAAAAGAGGGTAGTACTGATATATTCATGTAAATAAGAGCATTATCTTTAACTGTGAATTAACTGCCAACTAGTGCGCTGTTAGTCGTAAAGCTCAATCCAAGCTGTGCTGACTCGCATCGTGAGAAGATCTGCCACCGGGCCATGGTAAGAGTGCTTGGTCACCTCCAGGTGTCCCATCCACCCTGCTGCCTTCACACCCCAACCCCTCCCCACCCCGCCCACCCCGACTAGGGACCCCAGAGGTGCCTCTAATATTCTTGTTGGATTTCAGAAGGCAAACTGGGGTAGTCCTGCAAATGACAGCTGCGGAGTATTTGCCTGAGAATGGTGAAAACAGGCATAGAGATTTCTCACCAAAAGGCTTCAAACACGAGGGGGAAAAAAGGATTAGAGTCTAGAACCTTCCTCTCCATTTACACTCCCACCCTCCTCAGGTCACAGCAGCAGCAGATTTCAATCACATAATTAATGATACATTTCTTTAGATTTAGAATTGCTCTTCTGAATTTAAAAAGCAAGGTCAGCCAATAGTGTGGCAGTCTTTTCATACCAAATTTGAATCCTTGCGTATGCATCTATCATCTGAAACTCCTTGCCCAAATGTTGCCTTCTCCAGAGCATCTCAAGTTCCTTCAGCCGTCCTCAGATTCCAATTCCTGGGACGCCTCTTCAGACGAGCTGCTCCTGTGGATCCTCCCGTCGCTCTTCATACTGTGGAAAGTCTTCTTGAAAGCCTCCATCATGGCGTGCGCCAGCTTCTTGGCCTCCAGCTTGCTCTCGCACTGCACCGCATGGCAGTCCATCTGGTAGGACAAATCGTCATTGATCTCCCTGTACACCCAGGCGAAGATGTTGGGGCTCACGTTGTGGTCGGCCGTGCAGTAAGCGATGCGAGCCACCTGGAAGGTATCCATGTGCACCGTGGCCTCACCCTTGTGGTCCAGGTGATGTAGCCACACTTGGAAAGGCCGGATCTCCAGGAGGGCGTTGGCTGGGAAGACATCTTCGCGGGCCAGTGTGTGCTTCTTCCACAGCTCGATGACTGGCTTTTCAGTGCAGCCAGACAAAAACTGCATGCCTGTGGTGGAGACCTTGCCCAGGTAGGTGACCTGCAGGTGGGAAACAGAAGGCAAATGGAGAAGTCAGCAGGATGTGCTGAGCTTGTGCCTATGGGCAGAGACAGGCAATGTGAGCCAAAGAGGCAGCACCCCAGTGGAGGCGCTCCCCTACCTTGAGCCTGGAAGCAGAATTTCTCCCTTTCCTTTCCAACAAGTTTTCTAGGCAAATATACTGAAACTCTTGAAATGCTGTTGGGTTTTTGAAATCTAATATCTATGGAACTCTTCCTCCTCTTCCCAATGATCTTGTTTTTAATCTGGCATTTCTTTGAAATTTTAAGGTCACTCAGAGTTTATTTCAATCCTGAAGACATAGCACTTAATGACAGCACAAAACCAAGAGGATTTGCATCAGCAAAACGAAACTTTATTAAGCTTATCTCTCAGCCAGGTCCTTTTTCCAAATCGTTCAGTGTTTGAGTTCAGTTATATTGCTTGCTTCTAGCAAATGCCAAAGACAGAAAAAAGTGTTCTATTCAAATTATTGCCAAAAGTATGATTTTCCCCTCCCAAAACTACAACAATGCCTACCTATTTTTCAACCGAAACAGTTTTTAAAGTGATAGGGATCTGGTTCTGTGACTGTAACTGGAAGATAAGACTAAAACGTGGGCTTGTCAAATAGCTAGACAAGCAGTACCAAAACTAAGAAAAATAATTCCAAAGATTTCAAATATTATATTTAAAAAAAACTTGTAGGGGTGCTGGAAAGATGGCTTAGCAGTTAAGAGCATTTGTTGCTCTTGCAGAGAACCCAGGTTCAATACCCAGCACTGACATGGCTGCTAAAACCATCCTTAACTCCAGTTCCAGGGGATACGGCCACCCTCTTCTAACCTCTGAGGGCATTGCAGGGTACACCTGCTAGATGCAGACAATTCACTCATACACATAAAAATAGTAATAATAATAAATAAAATATTTAAGACTAGTTTATAGGGCAGAAAGAAGACTCACTGGGTAAATATATTTGCTGTCAAGACTGAGGTCCTCAATTTGATTCCCAGACCCACATGGTGGAAGGAGAGAATAGTCCTCTGACATCTGCACATGCACTCTAAATATGCATTAATTACACAATGTTCAATTAATGATTTAATTACATGTAATTTAAAGCTTATGCTAGGAGGAAGGTGTATATCTTTTTTCTCATCACAATGGGGAGAAGGATCAGCTGAGCTGGTGGGGCACACCTTTAGTCCCAGCACTCAGGAGGCAGAGGAGTTAAAGGCCAGCCTGGTCTACATATTGATTTCCAGGCCAAATGGGACTACAGGGAGACCCTGTCACAAAAAGACAAACAAAAACTGGGGAGAACTGGTACTACTGCTACATAGAGATTAAGGAACTGCATGAAACCTAACAGATCAATAAATAATGCAAATTATGAAAATACAGACTGGGGAGAACAGAGGACAGAAATTTAGTTGCAAAAAAAGATCTCAAGGATATGAAGGTGGTTACGAGCGCTATGTAGGCCACATGCAAGAGCTTTAGAACATAACTTGAGGTTCTTTCACAAAACACAGGAGACACGGAGGAGGACAGGCCTTTCACAGACTTTTCTCTCCAGAAAAGGGACATGTGGCCATTAGCATGTGGAAAGACGCTCCACATTACTAACAATTAAGAAAATAAAATACCAACTGCATGGAGTTCCTACTAATACTTCAAACACATTGTTGTGACTGCTGTCAAAATAGCAGATTACAAATGGTAGGGAGGACATGGAGAAGCTGAAATCCTTATGCCACCTTGCCGGAGATAAGAAACAGGAAGGCCCCTGTAGAAAACAGCTTTGGTCAGCTTTGCATCGATAGATGAACCATCTGGTACAATCTACTTCTTTATAAAGGAGGTTGGCTTCATTTAAAGTTTGAGAGTTTAAGGTACAAGACTGGAGAGGTGGCATTGATTTGGCCTCTGGTAAGGGCAGCTGAAGGGAGCATCCTGGCAGATCATGTTGAAAGAAAAAGTCAGATGTTCAACAGGAAGAAAGGAAAGATGGAGGGGCTAGGGAAAATGGCTGGAAGGTGAATCTTTTATATCCTTCTTCAAAACTACCAAAGAGGTCACATGTGAATTATCTCAGTCCCCTACTGCTGCTCTAACCCCTGGGCCAAATACGACACTGGTTCTCACCTTCCCCAAAGGACCACCACCTCCTACAGTGCCAATGGAAGGGCAGGCTTTTAATCAATATGGGCATATTTGACCTGTAGCAAATACACAGCACCTCACCGAAAAGTTAAGAACAGAATTATTATTCATACAACTCGTCAGTTCTTTTCTCCCAAAGAAATGAAAGCTGGGTCTTGTAGAGATTAATTATATGTTGAAGATCAGAGATGAATTATGTATAATAGCTAATATATGGAAAATACTCAAGTATGTAGCACTACATATTGAATAAGCACATACACATAATCTGTCAGTTCAAAGAATTGCAAAATTTACTTCCTCAAAATATTAAAATTTCAATGACATTGTTTGGGAGCTGAATCGATGGCTCAGCAGTTAAGAGTACTAGCTGTTCTTGTAGAGGACCCAGGTTTAGTTACCAACACCCACATGGCAGCTTACAATTGTCCATAACTCCAGTTCCAGGAAATCCAACACCCTCTTCTGGTCTCCTCAAACATTGCATGACACAGGTGCACTTATGCAGGATACATTCAGGCAAAACACTCATACACATAAAGCAAAATTAAATAAAATACAATTGGTCACACAGAGACATTCTCTATGAATTTCCCAAGACTAAGTGGCACATCTACAATGCAACCTAAGTCTCACGCAACATAGAATAAAGGGTAAAGAGGACACTAATGAATCTCTCAAGTCTCATTAATGAAGCCCCCTCATACAACAGAGGGTCAAAAACGCAAAAGGTCACAAATGGCCAAAGCACAGAGATTAGGAATCGGCAGAATGCTGGTCCTTGGCCAGGACACCTATATTAAACTTCACTCAGCCAGGTTCAGGGACCATTGCATAATAAGGGAAGAAAAGATTGTAAGAGCCAGGGAGGAGGCACATGACCATACGGAAATAGAGTCCTAGTAGCTCCTGGGACCCTGCTCATGTGAACCTACAGCAATGGTGTCAGCATGTACAAGAGCCATGCAAGCTCAAGCAGACAAAACCCCAGCATAGAACTGGGAGAATGGACAGCAGACCCCAATCTTAGCTGAAGAAATATTGGCAGCTGATTACTGCTGGGTGAGGAAGAGCTGATCTTCCTAAAGCGAGGGACTCTAGATGGATGAACTTGTACTGAGGAACATCTGGGGATACTAACTTGACACAGTAGGCCTTAACACAAATGACAGAACGTATGAATTCCAGTGGGGAGGGCTATGGGAGGAGCCAGTGGGGACGGGGATATAAACAATCATAATCATATGATTATGATTGTTTGAGATGTTCTGTATGAATTACACAAAAAAAAATCAATTAAAAAATTTTTTAAATTCAGTGACAGTCTCCATGTAGCTGCATGTGAACGCTGGGTCACAAAGCACCGAGGGCTCAGCAAACAGAAACCACAGACCATGATGCACTAAATCTGTATGTGTCTACATAACACTACCATGGGGATTTGCTCTGCATCTATGGAAGGCAGCCTCTCCTTGCCCTAGTCACCCCTGTGGGAGGTCTGTCTTCCCCTCAACTCTGTAACATGTGCTCCCTAGGACTGAGCACATACGGCCATGTGTGCTGTTGCAGGAAGCTAGCCACCACCACAGCTGTATGCCTGTGTCAAGTCTGGGTGATGGGAGTCCTGGATCCTGCCAGTCTATGAAAGGGGTGAATGTTTGATAGATGAACATGTTCCTTCTTAGCCTTAATCTCCTGGAGCTGCTGAGTTGGCAGTAAACACCAACTTTCAAAACTGGTCACTAAATCTGTTCAAAATGGTACATAGATTTTTTTTAAGTATACATCACCCAGGGGTAATAAACAGACTTGTAAGGTACAAGAACCACATTCAGAAAGTGTAAGAACCAACAGTTAAGAAACAACCAGCACCTTTTCTGTGGCTGGAGAGACAGGCATGGAATAAGAAACAGTGTCAGTGAGTCATTCTAAGAGCAGTAAACAAAGAGCAGAAAAGGAAAAGCTCCCCTCATGTGTCACTCCATGGCATAAACAGACACCACAGATGGGTCTGCTGAGCGCTGGTGAGTTTTGCACAGCCTCAACAGAACTGTGAGGATATCCAAGGACATGCACACCACACGATGATACACAGGCCGTGTATGCGCAAGGTACCCACAGGGTATCCATGGTGCTAACAGCATCAGCTCCACAGAGCCAGTGTCCTTGGGTCCTCTCCTTCCCAGGCACGAGCCTCCCAATCCTCCTACCAGCTCTCCAGTCATGAATTACCATTCCTGCTCAGCTGTTGTGAAACAAAAACCCTGCTTCCTGGGGCCCATCCTTGGGTCCAGCCACCATTGAGCTTCCTTCTCAGAGGTCAATTAGTATTTCACTCTGACCTGAGAGATCCCTATCTACAACCTGATCCACCTCTCTCTCAATGGGATAAGATGAGCCCCTGACAAGGTCAAGATGGAGGGACCATCCTGTAAATATGTATACATCTGGAAACCCTTAGACTTTCAGCCTTCCAAAGTATTTGAGGTGAGCTTTGCAAACCTGGCCAGCTTTTTTCTGGAGTTCTCAAAAAAAAAAAAAAAAAAAAAAAAGCACATCAAGAACAGACTCTAGAAGCCTCTCCAGGGATATGAAAGATCTTGCTGTTCTTTCATGGTCTGAAGGAGCAACTTTCCCTAGCTGATAGAAAGATGACAGGAACAGAGATGGAGAAAACATAACCGAATATCCCCATAGCCTTTGGGTTACAAGGCAGAAGATGAGAAAAACAAGGGCTGCTCTCAGCCCTGGGCCAAATACGACAATGAAACTCTCGCCCTTTCATCAGCCTCCACCCGCACACTTCAGAGAGCCGAGATGACAGGACACCAGACTTATGAATGACCTCAGCTTGAATCCGTTCTTTTCTGGCTGGCCACAGAGGAGCTCTACCAGACACTGTGGGGAGTGGAGTTTTCATCTCAGCCACTGGACAACCTGAACAGCAAGCATGGGCCTGTTGGTTATGTGCTTTAGTCTATAAAGACAACATTAAAAAATAAATACTCTTCAGAGTGAAAACTACCCAAGGCAAGTTTGTCTACATAATGGTAAGTATGAGAGGTTCTAGAATAGTGGAGCATGAAGAAAGTAAGGTAGTGACTAGAACCAGTTACTGGATCCCAGAAATCAATAGCAGCAGTGGAAACGGGACCATAGCTGGTGACAGGTACCCAAGGGTTACTTTATATCTGGTTCTCAATGAAATGTTCGATACAGACCATTACTCTTGGAAGTAATTCTACAGGTAAGGTACTAGTATTAGCCTATTTCTTCAGACTAGGGAGCTAATGAGAGACAGGGCAACTTACCCAAGCCAGAGAGAGACCAGAACTTCAACCTATAAGATCCAGAATACTTGTCGGCATCTGACACATTCCAGCTGACTAACCCAAGGATGGTCTCTTCAGACTGGAGGCCAGCTGCCAGCTGGCTCCTCTGGAGAGTTCTACCCAGTTTAGGTGGCCTCTACCATGTCTTGAAGGGTCTCAGGAAGACTCAGAAAAGGTCTAAGAAAATGATTCACTCAACTTGCAATGATTTTTACTTTCAGGCACATTTCTGTTAGATGCAGAATGGTTTCCTTTGCTGGGTTTGCACTTCACAAGTCACAAGGAGCAAGGAGTGTTATTGGCCACCACAAACTCAGTGGACAGCTGACTAAACTCCTCCCAAGATCTACCTGGAAGACCTTCCTACCCCAAACCTTAACACACAGTCACGAGGGAGAAACACACTCAAGCCATGTCATCAGAGAAGAAAATAAATGATAAGAAGCACTGAAATTGATTGATGAAGGGAGAGGAATGGTGGTCACATTCCAAATGTAGATATGATAACGTCAAAGAAACAGCAGCTGAAAGAAGGGGTGGAAGTGGCAAACAAGCACTAGGACTGGATGCATGCTCACTGACATCTACTAGGTCCAGCAGCAGCTATGTAGGAACAAAGATGATAAAAATACCCTGCCTGTTGGGCCTTGTATTTCCAAGCGCACACCTACAAGTTATAGAGCTCAACGTGGTGTAGGGAAGGGCGATCTATGAACAAGCCTTCAAATGTCTCTATGAGCATGGTCAAGAGACTTAAAGGATTCTTGGGACCATGAAGATCCTTCCTTATGGGGATGAAAGAATTGTACTGTAAGATCCCCATTCGGAGTCTGGAGTTTGTTCCTTGGCTTGAGTCTCACCCTACAAAGGCTCCAAACTCCTGCATTCAATGTGCTCTTAGTTCCTATGATGAGGCTGTGCTAGTCCAGGTAGCTAAAAGTCTCTGCAACACTCTCTGATGCAGGAGGGTGGAAACATGGGAGAGAGAAGACTCAAGGCAGCAGCGTAACACCAAACAGAACCAACGGCAGGGAATGGCCTTGTGGGTTTACACTCACACTGGGAAATGGACACACGGGGCCCTGAAAACTGATCCATTATATTATATCAGTATGCTTTTATTGAAATCTTATGACAAAAGCAGTTTAGACTGCTTAACATTCTTCTGTTTTCCTTTTATCACATCTTTATTTAAAGGCCTGAGCAGTTAGTTTTCCAAGAGTTTAAGTTCAACGTGCTAAGCATTATATCGCAAAAAATTCCTAATGGGTCAAGGGCATCACCAACATTATGGGATTTTTAGAACCAAATAAATTTGTTCATTCAACTTAATACCACATCTCTATTTCAAAGACATGATACCAATGCCTAAAAATTAAGGATGTCATAAATCACACAGATGGTTTCTAAAAAATCAAGATGTTGAGTCTAAGTCTTCCAATCTGATCTAAGGCTCAGTCTACCACTCTAAACTTTCAGCCAGAGAGGGTGTGATCTCATTAGCTTCCACTCTTCCATCATCTGTCTTCTCTTTGGTCATTTATTCCAAAGATCAACTAAGATCAATGCCTGTCCAGGGACAAGGGAAGGTGACTCTGCCAAGCCTTGCTAAGGCGTGCTAAATGGAGTCTGGAGACAGAGGCTGCTAAATGTCCTTAACTTGATATGCGTTTGCATAGCTCAGGGATTTCAATGATGATGCCACTACCAAGAGTTGAAAGTCGGAGACAGTGTGCATATTTAACATTCAGACAACACACTCCTATGGAACTGTAAGATAGTGTTTTACTAGGTAAATAGTGACTTCTTCAGAGAATGACTTCAAAAAGCAAATATCATCTGTGATAGACTAGCCCTACACCTTGCTCACTGCGTCATGTGTCTCTGTTTTGATTCAACACATGACAAGGAACTCATTTTAGAATCATCACTTATGGTGGGCGCAACCATTACCAAAGGCAGCGGAGCTCTGAGCAGACAGCCTAATGGGCCTGACTTCCGCTCAGAAAAGACACAGCCTTCCTTTCTGTTCACAGCACCTCCATACCTTACTATTTATTCCATAGAAATCTTTAAGTCTTCCACAGGATGTCCAGATGATGTGGAGATCCAAAACAGCTTTTCCCATTTTTATTACCAGGTGGGTCTTGGGTACCATTCCAGACCCATCTGGGGCATATCTACCTCAGTCTCATCAGGCTAAGGGTCAGCTCAGAGGTCCTGTGACCAGATTGGAATGAGGAGGACACACTGGTACGATTTCCTATAAGGCTACCACTCAAAATATCTGCCTACTTGGCTAGGGTACTGTTTTTAATAGTGTCAACAATGCTAACAGACAAAAGGCAGACTTTTTAAAGTGCATATCATCTGTAGAACGCTTATGCACAAGCCTATGTGATAGTTCAGCAGCTTTTGCTAAGCTCACAAATATCAAGAATACTTTTCTAGTGGTTCAACATTTCCTGTATTTGCATGGGTTATGTTGATAAATTCTAAAATCATGCATAGGAAATTTACTGAGAGATACTTCTTATAATGCAAATGTCTGTCTGGGGGGGGGAAATTAAGACATGATATCAAGGAATATCAAGTTATATTCTTACTCCTAATAAAGGTATCTATCTATTTAGATGATAGAAGACAGATAGATAGATAGATAGATAGATAGATAGATGATAGATCACTTCTGCTGTTAACCACAGCATGTGTCTCACTATTAAGTGTTAAAGTGACTGGTTTGCTGCTATTGTCTGTATTATAATAACTTTGTTTCAATGAAGCAGAGAGACCTGAGGTTTTATGTCTGACCTTGCACCTATCATACAATCCCAATGTGCAATTTGTTCTGTCAGTTGGATCCTGGATGTGTGAAGCTTGGAATTATTGTCACTGTCAAAGACAGAAGCAATTTATCTAGAAGGCACTGAAGTGCCATCCTGAAGACAAAATCACTTAATACAAATGACACCACATGGATCCCCACTTTCCCTCATCAGGCCTCATTCTGGAGAGCTGACTTCAGGCTGGTCAGCACCAGAGCTGATCCAACCAGTGGTACAAGAACAATTTATTTCATGACAAGTCCGTTATCTCCCCCTCTACTTCTAATCAGTGGGGTATAGTGAAAACGGGACACAAATTTAGAAGTCTACTCGAGGCCTTCATATGGTCACATGACAATATTTCCTTTATGATAAATCAATATCAAGCACATTCCTTGTAAGTTGTCCTGAGGAATGAATGAATTGAGGGGACAAGCACTGTGGCAGATGAAGTATGTCCCTAGTCTCAGTCCTTGTAGCAATTTACTGATTTATTGTCCTTGGCACACAACACATTAGAAATAACCCACATGAGTTGCTAAATACTTGAAAAGGCTCATATTGACACAACACTGGGCTGGAAGTGATAACCATACGACACTGGGAATGAGGTCAGAGCTCTAAATAGGTGGCCAGTGGAGGTTGGTACCAAAAAGGACTCAAGCACTGAGGGTGAACAAACAGGAATTACTATGTACTTCAGACAAGTTCAAAGGAAAAGCTTGACACAATTTCTCACTGCAGTTTTAATGCTGAAAACTTTGATTTTCATAGCCTAAATCTGGAAATTGTCCAAACACATTTCTAGAAGCGTACAGGTACAGGAACTGCGACACACCCCAGCATAGACTTCTATGTATCAGGAGGCAGTGGAAAGAAACTTTTTTTCCATTTTCATGTGAGTGTGTTGTAGATAGGTATATAGGTTTGCATATGTGCGGGTTACACATGTGGTTTGCACATGTGTGTACATGTGTATACCTGTGAATGTACACACAGAGGCCTGTGGTTGATGTTAGGAATCATCCTCCATCACTCTTCTACTTTATTCTGTGAAGCAGGGTCTCTCACTCAAACCCAGAGTACAATGATAATTTCTAGTCTCCCTGGCCAGCTTGCTCTGGGGATCTCCTGTTTCCACCTTTTGAGGTTTGACTACCTTGTCTTCCTGGCATCAGGGGATCCAAACTCCAGTTCTCATGTTTACGCAATGGACACTTAACCACTGGACCATCTCTTGTGTCCCAGGAACTAACTTTTGACAAATGGAATAATTCTGATGAATCAGCAGGAAATAATATCAAATGAAGGGAAAGAAAAAAAAAGCCGTTCTCAAAAGGAATCACGTCTTGTACATTTCCCAAGGGCTGGGGTGGGGAAGAGAGAGGTGGCGGGCTTACAGGGGGACAACTGAAGGGACTGCTGTGGTCAGTGCCCTGACTCTGGTGTGTACATGAATCTACACGTGCTAAATTTATGTAGAACTAAATGTATTCATCCCTAAACGAGTACTAGTGAGACTGAAAACAGCCGGTGCGGGCTGCATGAGGGGACCTCGAAGAGTCCAGTACTACGAAGTGTCGTCACTAGAGAAAGCAGGCTGAACGTGCATTAAAACTATTTTTCACTCTGGCTTACGTCATTAATTAATTAAACTCATTAGTTAATTAATTAACTCACTGATTAAACTCATTAGGAGACACACACACACATGAAAAGAGAAGGAAAAGGAAGTTTGTAATATTTTTTATGATATGCCAGCCTGGTACATTTAAAAGAGTCACAGAAGGCTGAGTACAGTGGGGCACACCTTTAATCCCAGGACTCTGGAGGCAGAGACAGGCGGAACTCTGTGAGATGGAGGCACCCGTGGTCTACATACAGAGTTCCAGGCCAGCCAGGACTGCAGGGAGATCCTGTCTCAAAAAAATACAATAAAATAAAAGAATTGCAGGGTAAAATTATTTAGAATTATGGTATTTGAAATATACTAGAAAGTGTATCTTTTGCAACTAAACTTGTTTTATTATTTTTATTTAATATATATTTTTAAAATTTTATGTGTATGAGTGTATTACCTGCATGTATATAAGTGCACCTGAGTTGTGCAGTGCCTGAGGAGGTCAGAAGAGGGATCTGAAACCCCTGGAACTGGAGTTACAGACAGTTGCCAGCCAACATATGGGTGCTGAGAATTTAATGTGGGTCTCTGCAAGAGCAGTCAGTACTCTTAACTGTTGAGCCATCTCTCTAGACTCCCAACTATTTAAACTTACAACAAAATTGTCTAATACATATTTTAAAATGTGTGGTCAACTAGAATACTAATTTATTTTACAGGAAGCTTGATGAAACCCTTGCATTATGTCTTTGCCCGACTGCCATCTTTACGAAATTAGGAAGATGTGAATGAAAACCATGCTTAAACATCCTTTTGACTCGTGAGTCTTAGGAAGATTTTAAGGCACAACACACATTCTGTGGGCAAGAATATACAGAGAAACGGTCACCCTTATTTATGGATGGTTGGGTTGCAAATTGGTGCAATACTTTTGGAAGGGGGCTGTTAATATACCACCTGACTTCACCATGCTATGCCTAGGAATCTCCACCAATATATAAATACATAATCACAATTTTAACTAAAATATTAGTACTTGTGATTATAAAACACAAAAACCTGAACGCTCATAACAAAGCAGCTGGAAAAATTACGGGACACTCATCTAAGATACTATTATCAATGTCCACTAGATATATCGTAGTACACTATGAAATGAGGAATTTATTTATTTATAGGGAATGACTTATGGCCTATATTGTTACACCAATAAAAGCAAAGTGGAAGTTACTGTTCTGTATGAGTAAGAAGGGGAAGGGAAGGAGTGCATTTTCATGAATTTGCACCTTTTGGGAAAAGGAAATGGAAAGTGGGGACTGGTTTCCAACTGGGAGTGGCTGGGAATGGAATTTAAATGACAATGACCTGCAAATGGGGCACATGCTTGAGAAAATGACACCTCCTCACCCATGCAGCTGTGACTTCTACAATCATGGAAACCAAAATGAACATAGTCAGAAGGAAGAGAAAGAGCTCAGAATGAAGTAAGATCAAAGCTGTGCCAAACTCACTGGGGTGTAAGTTTAGATGCAGTCATGCGGGGGGGGGGGGGGGGGGACGACCAAATAATGTTTCAACCAGGGATTCTGACGGTCGGTCTGTCCGTGGCTACAGAAAGAGACGCTGCATAACTGTTTTCCACAGTGGTTAGATTTGCCATCCTGAATCCACTCTCTCCTGCTAAAGGGACAGGTTAAAATAGCAAATATGGAGAACAGGCTTCCCACCGTAGGAAGTTACTGTGGAAAGACAGAAGATGAGAAGGAACCTTGTGCTGTGCCACTGGGATTGGAGCAGTTAAAACAAACCCATGACTTTCAGCTTATGTATATAGGGAGACACTGATATCAACACAGAGGTGGGTTTTGTACACATGAGTACATACATAAACATCTCAGAGTTGTACCACAGTGTTCTGTGAACACAGGCACATCAGCAGCCATCAGCACTGAGGACTTGGTCCATCCTCCACTGACAGGAACCAGCCCAGGAGAGAGCTCACTACAGAGCTAGTAATGAAAACTCTGAGACCATCCTAGATCATCTAGCTGTGCCAGAAAGTAGGAAGACGTATCTGAAAGACAGAACCAGCATGAAGCATCTCCTACTGGCCAAACCAGGGGCCATGTGCTTACCAAGATTAAAGACAGTAGTGGCAACTGCAAACCAGAGATGAAGCATCCCTCAGTCAACTTTGATATACATAAGTGAATAAATGAATAGAAAGAAAAGCAAAGTTCTTACAGAAAACCAAAAGCTGATAAAAATAGTAGCTATGACATAATCAAAAAGTCACCCTTTGAGCTGTTGGTCAGGGTGGTCCAAGGAATTCCCCAAATAACACAGGCTATTGCCGTAGCCCTTGATTTCCTCCCAGAACCTGAAGGTAAGACTCTATTCCTGAAGACAGGACATACTTTAGACACAGGACTTGGAGCAGTGGAGCTGAAACTGACCTGGATGCCTTCTTCCTGAACCAGCTCTCCTGGTATCAGAGGATACCTTGGAAGTTGCCAAGGGAGAAAACCATCAATGGCCTGACCCAGTAAAGCATTTGAACCGTAACAATGAATGGCCCAGAAAATAATCTCTGTGGGTTCTATCGCACATTCTGACACAGCAGTGAGAAAGAAATTGTCCCAGAGGCAGTTTAAACTTTAAAAAATAGAAAGAAAAAGAATGAGGCTCTTGTACAGATTAACAGTGTGATAAGACCAGCAACATAACCCTGGACTGGGTCTGACCATAATTGCTTTTTCAGTATATATAAAGTACATTAGTGTGTGGTTGTATACACCTAGCCTATAGTCCCAGCATTTTAGGAGATGGAAGCAGGAGGATCAGGAGTTCAAGGCCATCCTCTGCTATACAGTGAGTTCCAGGCCAGCTTGGGGTATATGAGACCCTTGTCTTAAAAGAATGAATATATACAAAAATAAAAATTCATTTTATTATTAAATATGACTAAGGAATACACAATAGATATTAGAATATACATTTTCTGATTTTGCTAATTATAGTGTGGCCAAAAGGATATCCTAGTTAATGGGAATTATGTAAGGGTTCCATGCTTGCTTCATCTACTGTGAAAAGAATTAAGAAAAAAATAGTGTGCATATATGTATGTGTAAGGGATGGAGACACACAAGCATATATAACACCAAACACATAATACATTATAAAATACATGTGGTAAGCAAAAGAATATATGAGGATATTTTAAACATTTCACATTGTGTATTCAATTACTGCATACTACAATATGGGACTGTAGCTCAGTGGTAGAGAGGTTGCCTCACATGCATGGCCCCCTGGATTCAACCCTCAGCACTGACAAAATAAACAATAAGATAAAATGTTGAAGAAAAGATTAATGGGGGAAGTGGCTGGAGAGATGGTTCAGCGGTTAAGAGCACTGGCTGCTCTTGCAGAGGACCCTGATTTAATTCCCAGCATGCACATAGCAGCTAGCAACCATCAATAACTCCAGTTCCAGGGGAATCTGATGCCCTCTTCTGACCTCTGGAGAGGTGCATCTACCTACAGGCAGGCAATACACTCATTCACATAAAACAAAAATAATAAGTAAAAAAGTACATCTGGCCAAAGACCAGTTTATGATGAATTCATCCCTGCATGTTGATGGGGTCAATCCATTTCAATGAGAGATGGCAAATTCTATGTTTTTTGGGTGTGCATGTGTGTGTGTGTGTGTTTGTGTGTGTCCATGTATTATCTGCCTGTCTCTATCCGGAAATTTAACTGTAACTATGACAGGCTAAATTATACAGTCTAACATGTCAATGTAGCAGATCTTAAGAAATAATACTTTTGGCAATGCCATGGGAAATCAGGGGCTTTCAATGACATTTCCCTAGACAAAGCAGAACCCAGTGCAAGGTGTGACAGTTATTTTTAATGAATAGCCTCATGATGGTTTTATATTCTTGATATCATCTTGTAATCACAGCTTTCTGTCATTAACTTCTGCATTGGCCCCAGGGAATATTCTATTTGACAATATTCTTACTATTTAGAATAATTGCATTGAAAAAAATCATATTAGATTTCTTGAAAAAGAAGAAATGTATTAACTAAGCATATTCAAGGATTTGTAGTATACAGACGTACAAAGTGTTGCTTCGAAGGGCATGTGGTTAAAAAACACTAATGAGTGTATCCATTCTTAAATTGTATTTATTTTCATTGTATGTATTTGAGTGTTTACATGGCATGTATATGAGTGTACCATGTACATCCAATGCACACAGAGGCCACAAAAGGGCTGCAGATCCCCTGGAGCTGGACTTAGAGAAGGTTGTTAGCTGTCATGAGGATGCTAAGAGCTAAGCCTGAGTTCTCTGCAGAAGCAGACAGTGCTCCCAACTGCCCAACCATCTCTTCAGCCCCAGGAGCATATTCTTTGTTTTTAATTTTTATTTATTTTTATTTCTATGTGTATGAATGTTTGCCTGCATGTATGTAAGTGCACCCATGTCATACAATGCCCATGGGCAGCAGATAAAGACATCAGATGCCCTGGAACTGAAGTTATCAATGGTTGTTAGCCTCCATGTGGATACTGGGAACCAAACACAGGTCCTATGCAAGAGCAGGCAGTGTGCTTGACCCCAGTGCCATCATTCCAGCCCCACAGTGGATTCTTCAGAGAATAAATAAGGAAGCTGTTTCTTCTTAGGATACAAACAAGGGCAAGAAAAGAAGCAGATGCACATGTTCTCAGGGTATGACCCCCGAACAAGCACAGTGCCTGGTAGTGAGCACACACCTACTTGGCAGCAACTGTCTCCAGTCAGGAAGGACTATGGGAAAGCAAGACACCTCTGTTTGATTTTTTAAGAAGCATTGGCTCAGTGGACCATAGTGTCGCCTTATTTTCTTATTTTCGCACCATGGTTAGTGGGGTGCAGTGTGGAATCATGGCCTGAAGCTTCAGAATTGCTTTTCTCTGTCTTGTGCGGCCAGCCAGGGGGGCCTTAAGCCTACATAAGTAGAAAGTGCAGGCAGAAACCAGCAAGGAAGGCAGTCTCTGTGAACTATGCTAATGGACCACTATATGGCCAGCAGAGAAGGAACAAGGAACCTATTTAAGTCATAGCCTTTGGAGGCTTTCAAAGCGTGTCTGACTCGCTGGGCCCTTCCATATTTCAGGATTTCAAAGGCATAAAGCAAAGACACAGAGCCCATGACTCAAAGCGAGAGCTAGGAAAGCAAATCTTTTTTAAAAAATTATTATATTTATTATTTTTACTTTATGTGTATGAGTGCATTTCCTGCTTGTGTGTAAGCGCACCTTTGTCGTGCAGTGTCCAAGGAGGTCAGAAGAAGGCACCAGATCCCCTGGAATGGGAGTTAGGGAAAGTTGTTAGCTGCTATGTAGATGCTGGGAATTGAACCTAGGTCTCCTGCAAGAGTATTTAGTGCTCTTAACAACTGAGCCATCTCTCTAGCCCAATAAACTTTTCAAAAAGAACTTTGTTTTCATGGTTTTAGGAATTGTCTTCTATGAAACTGAATCATGCCTTTAAATTCACTTCACATATGGCTCTTTACAGACTGAATTTCCCCCCTCTACCCATGTGTGTGTGTGTATGTGTGTGTGTGTGTATGTGTGTGTCTGTGATGCATGTGAACAAATGTGCACACAGGTGTACTAATTCATTCATGAAGATGTGAAAGCTAGAGGTCAAAGCTGGATGTCTTCCTCCTTATTTTTTGAGATAGAGTCCCTCACTGAACCTTAAGCTCCCCATTTCAGCTAAACTAGCCGTCCCACAGGCCCCAGGCATACCCTCATCACCACCCTCCTAGTGCTGAGGTTAACATGTCTCTCTCTAATGCCTGGTTTCTATTACCTAGGAGATCGTAGTACCGTATGCTGTTTGGATAGTTCTTTGTACAAATCTTGTAATAAAAATTGAGTGGTATCTTGAATGGGCCATCAAGCAAAATACACAGGTCTGAAGCTTATAAGGCAGCTTTTCTTTATGAGCTTCAGGAACCTAAAAGAGACTTCAGTTAAATAGCACAGGTCTCTACCCCCTGGCTCCCTGGCTCCCTGGGTCCCCTTAGCAGGGATCAAGTGTTCTCAGCCATCATTTGTAGTTATGCCTGTCAGCCGCAGTCACAGTCTCATGCCAACAGAAGTAAGCATCTGCAGGCTCTTAATATGACTCACATTCACAGTCACAGAACTGGTTGTGACACATGAGGATCATTTTGTGACAGAAAGGTCTCCAGTGCCTACTTCAAGTGCCCACAGCCCAAAGTAGACATGACGTTGCCCATCCCTGACCTGTCATTTGATTCAAGGTTAGTAGTGATTCGATCTGGGGACTAAAAGAGAAAAGGCTCTTAGAGCATCTTACATAATCCAAAAAAGATAAAAAAGAAAAACAAAACAAAACAAACAACAAGAAAACAAACCCAGTCACCCTACCAGGAATCAATCGTTCTTCATCTTTAACAAACAGTTAAAAACTAAACAAACTGAAGGAACATTACACTTTTTCCACAGTCAAACCTTAATTAGGATACACAGTTGTGCACACACTAGCCTCCTAAAATCTTTTCTCTTCAAAGTTGTGTAGTTGGAGACAATGCTGAGACTTCAGCATTCCTAAACTTGAGGAGGAGATGGTAGAAGCAGTCTTTGTGGCCAAGGAAACACACCTTAAGTCTTTGATTTTACAGAAGTGTCTAATAGAAAAAGAAATCATTTGATTAAATCTTCTGGGAAACAAATTTCCATTTCTCATACATTCATCTTTATTATCTTTAAAATAAAAGAAATAAAAATTTAATCCTTAAATAATGAGAAACTCATGAAATGTACTCTGGTTCTCAGTCATTCTATAAAAGCAGATGTGATCTTACTATTCCTCAAATTAGAAGTCCTACATTCAGAGAGACGGTTAATCAGTGTCAATCCAGAAACATTTGATCTCTATTTGATTTCAGTTTGAACAAGAAATAACTACTTGATGACACAATCTTGATTTTAAAATGCAGAGGAAATGCCCCAAATTTAAGCCCTTTAGTTCCATTACTCCATGTCTGCATACCCTTGACTATATGTTACCCTAAACCCTCCCATTTAGGTCTGTTGTTATAAAAATAGCTTCCTTCTCAGATTAGGCACACAGAAATAATATGTCAAGATCTCCTTTCAAGCAGACTACTAGAAAACATTCCATGTATGTATGTAAACAAATGCATAGATGGCTATATTACAACATTTAGAAAGAGAAAGGGTAATAAAAAGTTATATTAACAAGTTAATATATGGTATACTTTCTGTAATTTCTTTGCTTCCTCAAGATAAAATCCATTTTCAGTGCCAAACAAGTCCGTAAATGGGCAGTGTCCACACCTGATTCCATGAGGGCTGCTACTTTACTGAGGAATCTAAAATTTAAACTATGTCTCTCACAGTGTGAATATTTCTGTATGTTGTAGTTTTTTTCTAGGTAATAATAAACAAGGCATTTTAGTAAGAATTATTTTGAAGTTCCCAATAGGAAAATATCAGTTGTTTTGGCAGAGTGTGCCAAGGAGATATCTACAGGGCTCTGGTGCCTGAGGTCACCACCGGCGTCATAGCTCTTACTGCTCAGCCTGGTTGTCACGTGCTGACAGCTGTTGCTGCTGCTCATGTAAACATTTATGGTCCCTCACATGGTCATGCCAAGGCTACAGCCTGTGCTTCCAAGCCCTGGGCTTTCAGAACTACGCAGACATAGCATCAGTCTGAGAATGTGTCTCCTTTGCACGCCCAGCTCTTTGGCCACTTGGACCCACATGGCTGCATTTTGGGCTGAGTGGTGTAGTTTCTCTCAGGATGACCCTCTTTTCTAAAAAAAGACATTCACAGCACAGTGAAAGTTTAGGCAGGAAACTGGCTTTCACCTGTACAGTAGATGAACTCTTGATTTCACAATAGGATCGAAAGAAAAACAATACTGATTGTAATCCAACACCACACAAAGTATGAATCTGGTTAGGAAAATAAATGAAACTGAAAGAATTAATGTTTATGTCACCAGGACATTAAATTATAAACTGCTAAAACTTCCAATTATTTTATGTGTCTCATCAGAAACATACAAATAATAACAACATCCAACAATTAGTGGGTGCTAATTATTAAGAAACTGGTTTGTCCCTAATGAATGAACCTATTAAATCTTGACAGTAGGCCTGTAAGATAAGGGTTGCTACAGCTATCAATTTAGAGGCATATGAAGCCACTCGTCAGAAGATACACAGATGCAGACACACTGGAATCAAAGCTCTCAGTCAGTTTTCAGATATAACCTAAAACCAAAAAGGAATTTGCATTCAGACTTTGGCTCAGATACCTGAGAAAAGGCTTCAGTATGCTGTATAGATCTTGGTGCAATATTTCAACCAGAGATGATAGGCCATGAGAATAAGACACTAGACTCTGTTTAGTAGAACTTATGGAGAAAAGCAATATACTGTCACTTAAACTAATTTTGCTTCTTACGGTAAACCGCAAAATGACAGATTACTGCTCATCAAAGCTCATCAAACGGCAAGCTACTTTATAACTCTCCAGGCTCTTTGTAGGAGGAACGAATGAAGTAGGTCAGCCTAGCAGAGAACCAGCGATGCCCCCTTCTTTTAAACTGACCTAACTCTCAGAGGGCGTCCTCCAGAGCAGCACCACCATCATGCTTTGCCTTATGCTGGCAAGTTCACAGCCTTGCTTCTTCCCTTCAACCCCATCCACAAAGTCTAGTCACATGCCCTGAATTTCTAAAATCAAGTAAGAAAGCCTGGCTGTGCCTCCAGGAACAGCACATGCTGAGAAATCAGGAGACTCTGGACTGGATCCCCAGCATCAAACAGGAAAACAGAATTAAACAAAAATGCACCTAGCTCTGGACGAGGTGCCTCTGAAGAGAGCGGGGAACATTGCTGATCAGAGTTATGTTCCTTTGCAGGGTGGAACTGATTTTACTTTTTATGCTCTCACTAACACCTGTCCCTCTCAAAGGCTCTACCACAGCAGTAAGGGCTGGAGCTAGCCAGAACTCCACCAGCTCCGTGGAGACTTACTCTACCGAGAGGACATCAGACAGCAGCAGGGCAGACGAAAGCGGCTGTTATGTATACTAAAGTCACACAGTGTGCTGGATTTATTTCTCTGGATATCTTATTTTCATATTGCTATGTACAAAACCTATTACCAATGGAGACATCCAGATTCTGCTTTATGGGTCCCTTCCAATTGCTCAAGTCACAGCACTTGTAGTGCTCAGCACACTGAACAGCACTGCATGCAATGTCAGGTTTCGTCGTTTTGCTGGGGTTTAGTAATCACCACACAACATGAGAAATGTAAACTGAATCGCACTGTACACAGGCATTTTTCTAAGAGAAGATTCATTTCTTTCATCAGATTCTCAGAGTGTTTAGCAATGCAAAGGGAGAGACAGTGGTAAATTTTCAGTAGCAGAGTTGCCCGAGCAATGAACTTGAGTATATTTAAGATTTGATGTTGATGCATGTTTTTAATTGCCCTAGGGGACATCTTGCCCAATTCTTAGTCCATAATTGGGTATGAGACCCTTTCTGGGTGCCAGGCACTTTTCAAAACAGGCAATCATCATTTTTACCACCTCTGCCAACTTGACAAGTTAAAATTGCTATCCTGTTATTGTTTTGGTTGCTAGTAAGATGATATCTTTCATGTATTTATTGGCAATCGGGATTGTTTTCTTGGTAAATGACCCATTTGATCTCTGTGACCCTTTTGTTTCCACAGAGATTGTTTATGATTTCTTTCCAACATGTAGATTCATTCTGTTTTACATCTCACTTGACTGGCCAGAATGTTCAGATAAATAAAACCAGTGATATTGGCAGTTTTAGTCAGTAGCCTGAATTTATTTGAATTGCAAGGCACCAGCAGCAGAAACAAGCCATCAAAAATATCATCACCCAGATGGATTCTGACAACTTCTGTGTTACCTAGTAGCTGAGTGTTAGCAAATCAGTTAACCAGGCTTTGCAGTCTCTTTTATAAATTTAACCACTCAGAAATCCTGAGTTTGATTTCTTTGTACTCAGATCACAAAAGTACTCTTTCATGCTGCTTTTAATTCAGAGGAAAGAAATCACAGTAAGTCATTGTATTAGTTACTTTGTTTTACTATGATAAAATACTCTGATCAAAACCAACTTTAGGAAAAGAGAGTTGATTTTGGCTTAAATTAGCAGAGGCTTCAAGAGTCCACAATGGCAGGGAAGGCATGGCAGCAGGAGCAGCAGGAAGCTAGTGGGTCACATCTCAACTGCACACAGGAAGCAGATAGAGCAAACAGGAATTAGGGGGAGGCTATAAACTCTCAAAGCCCGTCCTCAGTGATGTAATTCTTCTATCAAGGATCCATATCTTAAAAGTTCCCTAACCTCCCCAAACAGCACCACCAACTGGTGACCAAGGGTTCAAATACATGACCAAGGGGAGCATTTCTCATTCAAACCATGACAGCTCTGTACAGTGACTGCATCCATCTCTGGAAACTTTTCCTGCACTACAGGCTCGTGGAGTTGAACTATTTCCTGGAAGTACCACATTCTTTCACAGCTACTAGATCCTTACCTTGGGGAAAGTTTACACACCAATTAATATTCGTAAGCATGTAGGTATTTAGGTATATGCCTTCATACCTATATGTACCCACCTATGCATACTTAACTTCATACTACAAGTATTGCAGAAAGAAAATGAAAACATGCTCAATTCCTGTTATTTATCTATAGAATCTTGGACTATGGCGATCAATCCCAAGATGCTGGTGAAGCCCAGGTAAGTTACAGCAGGCTTTCTAGTACACAAGTCACAATGCCGTTGTACTATTTTGGCAATGATTTGAGTCATAATTTAAGACAAAAATATTCTTAAAAGCTAACCTTTGAATTTTTCAAAAGAAATACCTTTGTTTATCACTTCAAATTTTCTATGAAGAAAATAACAATATTCTAGGCATTAACAGATTAGAAACTTGTCAGACCAGCAATGCATTTAGTACAATAGAAAAGTTTAAACAGAACATAGGCCACAGGCAAAGGTCACTTGACTGAGTGTATCTTCATTTTCTTTCTTCCTCTGTACTGCTCTGAGCTGCTGCTGGCCACAACTCCTAGGCTCTGTGAGACTCTAGTCTCGGTGACCATCTCAGGTGTTAATCCTGGTGATTTCTTTTCTTTCTGTTGTGTTAGGAACGAAGATCTCCACCAAGGTTTATGAGAACCAAAAGAATAAAAAGTATGCAAGAGAAAATTTTAACTTATTAAAATGATTAACATGCAGAATAAAGCCAGCTAACAGCAACTGTTTTGGAATGTTGAAGTTCTGGTTGCTTCCCATTATCTGAATCATAGGCTGGCTGTGTGGTGTGTATGTGCATGTGTGTGTGTGTGTGTGTGTGTGTGTGTGTGTGTGTGTACATGTGCACACCTATGTATGGAAGCCAGTGGTTAATGTCTCTTCAATTGCTCTTTCATATTTTTTTAAGATAGATCTCTCACTCACTCTGGAGTTGCAGGTCAACAAGCCCTAGAGATGCTCTTGTCTCTGCATCTCCAGCACTGGGATTACAGACAAGTACCACCCAGCCAAGATTTTTTATGTGGGTTCTAGAGGATCAAATTTAAGTCCTCCTATTTACAGGGCAAGAATCTTAGAGACTGAATCATCTCTCCAGCCTGAGATTTTTAAAATAGTAAATGGTTAGGTATTGTCTTAGGCAAATTACCCCGTCTTGGTTTGCTCATCTACAGAATGAGGATTAATTGAACAAATGTTTAAGTACTTATTTTCTATATGATTATTAGAATATGTGAGGGGATAAAAGCAAACTATGGAAGCTAATAGTTCATTGGTAGAAGTTGGGGGGGCAGTAACTGTTCCCACCCTTCATTTCAGCTTTTGCTCTCCAAGGTTTGTTTCAGTTACCTATGGTTAACTGTGATTCAAAGAATTAACGGAAAATGTCCCAAAACAAAGAAAACATCTTAAGTTTAAGCTTCTCATTCTTCTGAATAATATGATAAACTCTTCAGCCTTCTCTTCTGTTCTCAAAGAACATGAATGTGTCCTGTGGTCAGTGTGTCCACTCTGTATACCCTGCCCACCTATCAGTAACTCTGGAGCCATCTTGGGTATCAGGCTGCAGTCACTCACTGCTTTAGGCCTTGACTAGAGGTTTTGGAATATTTCCTCAACAAATGGGGAAGGCCTTTAAAATGACACTATGCTACAGGACTGTTGTGAGGGAACTTATACTTAAATATCTTGTGAGGCAATATGCTTAAATATCCAGTACCACATGTACCTCACACTACCTTATTTCTTACAAGTTTTCATACATGTACATACTGTGCACTGACCATTGCCCTTCCTATCGGCTGTTCTCTGCTTCTCCCCAACTCCCCTGGTCCCCAACAGAGTTTACTTCCACTTTCATGTCACCTATGTGTATGTGGTGGTTTGAATGAGGTGCCTCCCTACAGGCTCAAGTATTTAAATACTTGGTGGTGCTGTTTGTGGAGGTTCAGGAGATGTGGTCTTGCAGGAGGGCTTTGGGAGTCCACAGCTGCAAACCAGTTCCAGTTTTGCTTTCTCTCTCCTGTGCCTGCCTGAAGATGTAAGCAATCAAGTTTCTGCTCTGGCTGCCTCCTGCCCCTCTCTCCCCTGCCATGATGGACTCATCTCTTTGAGACCATAAGCCCAGTAAACTCTGCTCTACAACTTTCCTTGATCATGAATTTTATCATAGCAACAGAAAATTAATGGACAGACATACATAATTTTACATGCCTGTATAAAATTCAGGAAATGGAAATCAAAGAATACATACAATGTTCATCTTTCTGAGAGTGAATTAATAAGATTGATTGTCTCTAGTTTCATTCATTTTCCTGCAAACATGACTTTGTTCTTCTTTAAAGCTGAAAAACGTTCCACTTTTTCCTTACATTTATTTATTTTCCTTACATTTACTCTGTTATTGAACACATAGATATTTTCTGATTGTTACAGACAAGCGTGGCTCAGCTTCGTAGGCCAGCAAGAACTTTTTACGACTTCTCAATGCTCTTCCTTCCTACCCTGTTCTCCATTTAACAAGAAGTATGTTCCCCTTGTAATGTGACACTAATCTCTTTACGTACTGTCTAAAACCGGGCTTTGACAGACATCTTCATGAAAGTCCTAGCAGCCTATGTTCCTGTCTGGAACACACTTTACTGCTCAGCTGAAGAGCAGGGTGACATGGGCTCAGTATCCAATACCGTGAATCCTCAAAACTTGGCTCTCTACTGTCCTCTGAATTTTGCTAATGTGCTTTGGCAACATTATAAAGCCCAGCTACTGAGCAAGAGAAAGAAACAGTTTATAGACATATAAATGCTTCACATACATGTGAAACAAAGGTCAGGACTCCTCAGGAAGATGTATGAAATCACCTTCTTGTGGGGACTAGGGAAAATGACATGGAAATATGCTCTGAGTATTTATACTAAAGAAATTTCAGACATCTTTATAGCGCTGGATACAGAGAAAACTCTCCAATTAGATGTTCTATTTTAAAGATTGCCACTTTAACCAATTTGCCTAGCAATTAGACTCCATGATAGCCTGCTCCCCTCCAGGGAGCTGACTGACCATAGCTTCTGCTACCTCAGCCCTTCCCATCTGATTGCTGTCAGAATGGCCTTCACTTGGGGAGAATTTTTCTCAACAAATGGAGATCGATAAAGCACTTGCTGCTTTTAAAGTTGATTTATGTGTTGGCCCATTTTCTCCCCAGAAGCCTTCATACATGAAATAAATTCATTTGGTAATCCACCGTCAATTTCACCTAAAGGAAGTGTTCATTTTAGACTGGGAGAAAAACCTGGCTGAAAAAAATCACCCTGAGGCTACCTGGCTGCAAGCTGATGTGAGGAGAAAGATGCTCAATTATAAATTCAACAGCTGCTCTGTGTGAATGCTGACACTGGGCTCAGAAGAATTAAAGCAGCCCAAACTTTGGTTTGAAACCATTAGAAAGTTGCCTCAGAAGTCAGAACTGGGTTTAATAAAAGGTTCTAGCACTAATGATTTTTATTCTTTCATATGTTCCAAATATAATTTCAGTGAAAACAGTGAGTGAATGATTTAAAGCATTTCTGTATTTAGCAATGATTTAAAGCAGAAGTCCATGGCATAAGAATCTAATAGAGTATTCATAAACTTAAACATAATATAACCACTTTTGGGTGGAAGACCAATTCCTATGAAAACATCTGTCACACACACACACATACACATATACTACAAAATTTGGTTCAAATTATATTAAATTCTGTTCTTAAATGACAATTTATCATATAGCTCATTGTCTTATCTGGGTTTCTAGATCTATTAGGAAAAATGGTGTACTTCGAATTTTACAAAATTAAGAAAATGTAAACAGGGGCTGGAGAGATGGCTCATCGTACTGGCTGCTCTGGCAGAGGACCTGGGTTCCATTCCCAGCACCCACACGGCAGTTAACCACCATCTATAACTCTAGTACCAGAGGATTCAGTGCTTTATATCTGTGCTAATGGCAAAATTTTTGCCTTTTGGGGGAAATTCTTACAGCACATGATACAGGCATGATTACCAGGACCGAGGTCAGTACAGGTGCACATGGAGAAAAGGAAGAGAACAGAGTCTTTTAGGATAATGATGGACAAGACCCGGTACCCGAGTACTATGAATAATCCCAACTCATTCTTTGTGGCCTCTCATGCTTCTCACTTATGAGGAGTGTTCATTTTTCAAAATCTGTAAAGCTGCAGTAAAGACGAAATTATTCACAGGTTCCCACCACTAGAGCAGAAGCACAGCTGTGTGAGCAACTCCGGCCGGAACATTAATGCATTTCTTCTGTAAATGTCCCTGCTCCCCACGAGCAGCCAAGCTCCTTAAGCCAGCCAGACACCAACCCTTCTACTTGGGACTTGGCACTCTGTCTGCCTCTGCTTTCCATAAGGAAAAGTAATATAAAATTAATGAACATGTTTAAAAGACTGCTACTATTCATTTTGTCCTGCTAAGCCAAATTTAAGAGTACCTTGAAAAATAAGCTGAGAGGAAAATATCTTGAGGAAAAAGATTAAATAGTAGAGTTATCTCTGGTTTTGACACTTTGAATAATCTAGGGTGAATAACTGGAAACTAACAATGACAGTAACTATGATGTCCCCTAAACATGAAGACCAAAAAAACAGAAAATTAGGGCCTGAGGGAATAGCTCAATGGCAAAGCACATGCTTTAGGTGCACAGGGTCCTGGGTTCATCCCTCCCCCTAACAAAAGAAAATCCGATACTGTTATTTTTAAATTCTCTCTCTCTCTCTCTCTCTCTCTCTCTCTATATATATATATATATATATATATATATATATATAATTTGATACACAAGATATACTGGGGGATAGACTGAAGATTACTCTGATCTCATATTTGAGAAAACTTACAAATATGTCTCTTGATTCTGTTCTAAAAAGTCTAAGAATATAGCAATCAATATTGGATTTAAACTTTCTTAGCCATACAGCCTATTTGTTTTAAATGTTGGCAAACATTTCCATGTTGGGTATTCAATTCCAACCTAATCTGGTAAATCACGTGTCTGTTGCTCATACCAGCAAACTGAAGTTCACAGCCTGAACTACTTTTCTAAGTACACTCTGCTCTGTAGAACTAGAATTGAAATCCAGAAAACCTACAATTCCAGTAACACACTGTTAACCCAGAAATGGCAAATGATTTGTGGACTACATGCAGTCTTACTGAGTGGTTCAGTGTGTCTCTTCAAGCATGCAGATCCTTGGAGCCTGCTCTCAGAAATCTTTTCCAAAGCTTCTTAAACTAGACTAGTTAATAAGAATGTTGTAAGAAATTTCTGAAGGCCCAACGTCTGGGACACTGACACACGTCCCCAGCGGGTCTTCAAACAGCCTACCTGTTATTCCTGCAGTATCGTTACATAACAAGCTATCAAAATTGTGGATACTTTGTTATGCAGAAGTATTATGGTCACAAATGACAGATACATACTACCTCCAGTTTGGCACCTTAACCTACCTGGCCTTGATGTCCGAATATATCTCTCTTCAAAGAGGAGTAATCTGGATGACTAAGTGGTCTGCCTTTTGGAAATACAAACTCTAGAAAGCACATCGATAAAGCTTCAATATAAAGTAGCAAAAACGAATCTCTTTAAAAATGTAAAGCTATCCCCCCTCACTGCATCCCAGAAACACACTAACCTTTCACCCAGTTCAACATTTCCCTCCCTCCCAACATCGTCACAAAGCAATCTGATAGTTGACCTGCTCACACATTTCTTGCTGAAATCAATTTTCCAGTATGATGAATAGTGCTACCAGTATGATTAAAATAATAATGTCCCATACTCTGATATATGCTAATGTTAGAGATCCATTTTCCTGATACTTCATTCCCCATAGTCAAGAAAAGAGAGGCAGGATCACCTGTGCTCGCATGACTGGGGGAGACAAAGTTATCTGTTTCAAGACAGAATCACCACATTCAATTGACAATATTTTTCTAAGAATGTTTTCCAAATAGAAAGCAATATATGCAACCTTATCATAACGGACAGAAATAATTATTTTTTGCTGACCTCAAGATGCATGGAACGTAACTGCGGCAACACGAGAAACAGACAAACACAACTTCCCAGAATCAGAACACAGAAGTTAATAAAAGCAACTATTTTTCATCTTTCGTTCTGCCCTTCCCCCTACAAACAAGCCTTTGACTTTTTCCTTCACTGAAATGCAGGTGCACCAGGAAAACAGCCCTCTCTCAGAGGGTGAAAATAACCCACACCGTGATAGCTAAAATTACGTAGGGAAAATCCATACTCTTAAAAGAAGAAGAGATCTAAAGATTATATTAAAAAACATCAGCAGTAAATTAGAGTCTAGTTAAAATATTATATGATATGATATTGTAGATCCTATCCATTGATAGAACTTCTTTCTCTCTCTCCTCTCTCTCCTTTCTCTCTCTTTCTCTCTCTCTCTCTCTCTCTGTCTCTCTCTCTCTGTCTCTCTCTCTCTCTCTCTGTCTCTCTCATCTACCTCTATCTCTATCTGGTTTCGTTTCAGTTTTCCATAGAGATGTTGAAAAGGTGCTTGGGACCACACACAAAAGGGAATACTCTTGTCTGCTCTGAGTGCACAGAGAATGCATGGTGTTTTCTACCCACACTCAGGAAAGGCTGAATGGGAGCAGGGGAACGTGGCCACTTTACTCAGTAAGCCTTGGAAATGGCACAGTGAGACCTTGTTGACTTACATGTTTACTGAAGAATTAAAGGGCAATTAGAAATGCAAAGCTTTTCTTCCTCTGAGGCAAGGTACAATTAGCAAGGTCAATGGTGCTGAGGTAAATAGCTGTGGGACCCTTGATAGAAGAGTGACCAGAATATATTACAATTCCCATGATTGTGAAGGGCTGTTCTGCACGAAGACCTGCACGGCAGACAGCTAGTTCCCACTTTCACTCTGCATGCCATCACCCCAGGGCGAATGCGCAGAAGAATACTGCTGGAAGTCTGGATGGAAAAAAATTTAAAGCATCATTTATTTACTAACCAGGTTTTCTATGTTCTGTTTCTTTCATTGAAAACACCACATTCTGGAAAGAGGATGATCTTCCAGTAGCAATTCTCCAGCAATTTCTCTTTGGTTGTTCAAGAAGTCTTGAAGGAGCTGTTTTCCCTAGGAGGCACCCTGTTGTCTCATTACTGGCTACAACTCAAGTAAGTTCTGGGACAGGATTCTCTCCAGCTAAGTGGACATCCAAAAGGATGATCTGGTTTTATTGTAAAAATGCCCTTATGACAGACACTCCAGCAGGCCCCTCTTCTGGCAGTTCTCTTGAGGCTACATTTTAGTACCCTGTGTCAACCTTTCAATCTCGCAGGCCTTTCCTGTCTCCTGCACTTTTGAAGAGGCCTGATGAGGATGCTGCATTCAGTAAGTCACCAAAATGGAGAGTTAAGTGGAAAAAGAAAAAAGGGAGCAACTTAAGGACAGAGAAGGAATTTGGCTTTCTTGAGACTACTTATTAGTACTTATTAGAGTATGTTCATAAGATCCATTTGTGGACCAAGAAGAGAAAGAAGAAAGAAAGAAAGAAAGAAAGAAAGAAAGAAGAAAGAAAGAAAGAAAGAAAGAAAGAAAGAAAGAAAGAAAGAAAGAAAGACCCTCCATAACCACAGCTTACAGGCTGGCAGCCTTGGAAATCCACAGGACATAACAGTCTGAGGAGGAATATGATGGAAGACGACTGTGAAATCACACTTTAGGGCAACAATGCCCATGTTTTGTTTTATTTTTCTCCTCAACCTCAATATAAATTTCACAAACATAAAGTTGATGCCATTTCAAGATTTTTCTGCCCCAAACAACAAACAGAAGATAAACAACAACAGCAAGAAACAATAAAAATAAAGAGTTGCTTGGAGAGAGACTTGCCATCTCTGAACCTTGTGTACGATAAGATGAGGAGATGAAAAGCCAAGGAGCCACGTGTGGGAACAGCAGAAGTGATGAAGAGAGGGGGACAGAGGGGCGGACAGAGAGGGGGATAGAGGAGGATGGAGTGGGGGATAGAGGAGGATTGAGTGGGGGACAGAAGGGGCTAGAGGGGGTTAGGAGGGGGGTACAGAAGGGAGGACAGAGGGAGGGACGGAGAGGGGGACAGAGAGGGATATAGCTAAGCGGTTAAGTTGTTTTCGGTTGTGTGGTTAGTATGGTTAGATCTGTGTCCTCAGCCCAATGAGGACAGTCAGATGGATGGACCAATCATGTCACCCACGGTGACTTGAATTCTTGAAATAAACACTGAACACCCTTCATCAACATGGAATGTCACTGCCGGATAACTCTCACACATGGCCATCCGTGATACCAACATCACCAAGTTTGGTGTTTTCACACATAGTCTCAAGCCTATGTTTCAATAAAGGAGGATTCTGAGTCTCAGAGAGGCAAATTCATCTGTCCAGCTCCACAGTCCAAAGGACATCATGCAGGCTTGCCCTCCAGTTTTCCCAGATCTGGCTTCACTTTGCTTCTTGCCCATCCAAGATGGAGACTGTAAGAATTACACAATAGATTCAGTGATGCCAACTAACAAGCTGAGTCTTCGGGGGCCATGATGTCTTCACCTCACATGCGGATACCAGCAAGCAGAATGTGGGAAAACAATGGCAGAGTCAGCTGAATGGCCTTTTCAAGTCTTCTTACACTGCCCCCAAGTGAACACTTCTATACACAGTGTATATTACTAAGCAAGTATGTTATATACCAGGCATTATCCAGGTCTTAATGAAGCTCACAGGCAGCACAAGTATCAGCTTTAGTCAGTGCACCGGGTCCCATGCTGGCGGAGCAGTGGGTGCCATGGGCTCAGCAGAGGACTCCACACCCAGCCTCAGGATCATGAAGCATCCCACAGAAAGGGATTTAAGACTGATGGATGAAGAACTGAGCAGGTTAGGTATAAATGCTGTGGCTGGAGAAGGAACAAAAACAAGCATCTCCAAACTATGTAGAAATTTGTGCTTTAATCACAAACCCACTGCTCATCCAATGCAGAGCTTCAAGTCATCAAATATCATACCATTTAACTGCAAGAAGATCCGTATGTTTGCAGTGAGGCAGATGGATTGGGGGAACCAAGGCCGACAGGCTAGGGAGAAGCTGCTGCACGAGTGAGAGAGAGCCAAGCTCCGAATGCATGGGCAGTTAAGTCAGCCTGATCCCTCACCACTCAGGTGTACATGATCACACAGGGGAGTGACAGCACCGGGTCCATGGTCCTCCATGTCACTTGACACTTGACAGAGGAAGTAGATAGACAGTGACATTCACAGAATGAGGAGGAACTGGGGAAAGAAATGATGAATTTGATCTTAGAAAAGCCAAGGTTATGTATCAGCTCTATAGTCTAGAGCCTCAGGGACTGACCTGGGCTGAATGAAAATTATGATGGCTTTCAAGGAGAATTTTTGAATGGAGGGATTTATGTTTCTACCTCCTCAAAATTAATTCTTTAAATTTACATTATCCAGTTTTTGACAAACAAAACTTGCTGCAGCATGGAGGAGAGGATGGCCAGTTTACCATACATGAAGAATTGCATGGCCCCTGTCTCTACCATGAGTGACTTAAGATGAGTTATAGTGCAGTCACTCTCTCTTTTGTGAGGAGGAATTTGGGGATGTGATCATACTAAAATCTTCTTAATGAAAGCCTTGGTGTAAAAACATAATTAAAGAGCAATAAAACCTACTTTTCTCTCTTTGATGCCAAAGACAGCCCCTATAACTACAGACTTTATAAAGCACTTGATGTAAAATGTGCCAGAGTCCTGGAATAGTCCGGCAGTTCCTTTTAGTGAGCAGATGGTGGCTATGGAAACTGTGAAGTTTAATGAGCCTAGAGAAGCCTTGTGAGTGAACTGGGCTCAAGGGAGTGATAACCAGGTGCCAATCATTGGCCCCATATTGACAGTTTGCCTTTCACTGGAACAGCTTGCAGAGATGAGCAGAAATTTCTCTGATGCTCAGAAAGAAAGACCTTGGCTGAGTGGCAACTACTCTGGACTTTCAGAAACTTTGCTTTCAGTTTAATTACTCATTTGGTAGGAACAAGTTATGGATTATCAGCAAGAATTCTGGATTCTAGAGCTGTGTTTTATGGAAAAATGGAGTTAAGATCTAGTCCTGGTCTTAGATGGGTAAAGGAAAACCATCTTCATCAAACGTAGAATTAATGTAAGGCACATAAAACACAGCTGGTGTCTGCTTTTCATATTGTGATCAACTTGATTCTGTATGGAAAATCTGATAAAATTAGAACCTGTCGGATGTGTAGCATGCTGTTGTACCCGCTGTCACAAAGAATATGAATTTCCTTGTACATATTTCTTACATGCCTCCCCATTTCATAGTCCCATCTGTGTAGAGTACTGATACATACAGAAATACATATAGACACAGCTTTTAAATTAAAAGAGACTCAGAGGTGGAGGGAGAATGTGGGAAGGCCACGAGGGTGCTTGCTCCACTGTCTCTCATATTCTACTTGCTGTCTTCTGCTCACGCTAAGCATGAGTATATCAACCATGCCAGGCCTCTCTTGTACCAGGACATCAGCGGCTCCCTCTTCATCAATAACTGAGGGACCATAGGAAGCTCATGATCCTTTGAGGAACAGAACTGAAGAGGGATGGATAACAGGGCAGAGTCCTTGGTCAACTGCTAAACGTGGACACCAACTGGACATCATACCTCCTTTAAAGGCAGAGAGTTGGCTTCTGCCTTCTCAGGCCACACACACATTTAATTAGAAATTCTAATTTTATTTTCATGGCAGTATCTTGTATTTTGTTGCTGTTGTTGCTGCTGCTATTTAACAAATGTGAAGAGAAAACACACACGCACACAGTGGCTAACAGTGTTTCTTTCATTCCTCGCTCCAGAGCTAAGCACTCTGAAACTGTTTGGTAATGTCCCTTAGCATAATTACTCGTAATATGATATTTTAAACAAATTAATTTACTGATGAAACAAACAAATGAAAACCCTAAGGAGGCTTTTTCTATGGTTTATTGAGTGCATAATTTCTTCTAAAGGGAATTTTTATCCTTAGATATATTTTGTCAAACTAAAGAGATAATTGAGGGTTTGTTTGTTTGTTTTGTTGGTTGGTTGGTTGTGGTTTTTAACTAAAAATTACAAACAAGGTAGAAGAGTCAGAGGAGTTTGTGAGTCATGGACCTGTACATCAAGTACAGCTAACCAGAGCTTCTGTTCTGACCACCTGCCTCCTCTTCCAGCACATCTCCATCTTGACCACCTATCTGTTCTTCCAACACAATGTAATAGCTCTGCTCTAGGGACCACACGTGTTTGCCAGTGGTGGGTGAAAATAATTTTTTATGTGTGACAGTAGACTTCAGATGTAAACAGAGGCCACAGCTGAGATATCTCATGTGTACAAAAAGAATGTAATTATGCTTATAACCCAAGGCACTCCATGCAATTCCCCATTTCACTGCCTCTTACAGTCACACTTGAAAGAAAACAAGTGTCATGCCAGCCAACATTCTAAGTCACAGTACAACACGAAAAGCTAACCAAATGCTGAAATCATCAAAATGAGCATTCTAGAGGCTGGCATATGGTAGAACCCAAGATTCTGTCCAGAAAGAGAGAGAGAGAGAGAGAAAGGAAGGAAGGAAGGAAGGAAGGAAGGAAGGAAGGAAGGAAGGAAGGAAGGAAGGAAGGAAAAAAGAAAGAAAGAAAGAAAAAGAAAGAAAGAAAGAAAGAAAGAAAGAAAGAAAGAAAGAAAGAAAGAAAGAAAGAAAGAAAGAAAGCCTCTCCATAACCACAGCTTACAGGCTGGCAGACTTAGAAATCCACGGAACATGACAGTCAGAGGGGAAGATGATCACTGCTGGGTGAGGGGCAACCGATGTTTAAGTGAGAGACTCTAGATTGGCTGACTGGACTCCAGTGGATGAACTTGCACTGAGGGACATCTGGGTACACTAACTTCACTTGATAGGTATTATATATATGACAGAATGCGTGAAATCTGATTGGGGGACTATGGGTAGGTGCAGATGCGGGAGGAGGTGTAAAGATTAAGATGTTTTGTATGAAATGCACAAAAATCAATAAAAATATGTATATAAAAGAAATCTTACGGAATCTCAGTTTACCTTTCTAAAAGGCTATGATGAACACTATAGCTTATCTCTAACTCAAGATGTGTTTCATTTGGAAGACAAGCAGTTTCTAGAGTGTTGACATATAATCCAATCAGGGTGCCAGGGCCCTTTCCAGAATGACACTGTCAGTTATGGGTATTTAGGTATAATGAATCTTGTGTTTCTCTTCCATTTGTTGAAGATTTAGGACAAAGCCTTCTAACTTTCAAAAGCAGATGGGGGTCTGAACACTAGGGTACCTCCTGTCCCCCCAATACCATGAAGCACTACATGATTCACAGCATTTGTGTTCCATGGTCATAGGAATCTGCTTTGAGAGAGAAATGGCTGGCAGACAACAGACTGAAAATCAGAGTTTTCTAGACACTATCTATTTTCCTCCTCACAAGACTCTTGCAGGTGAGAATTAAAGTCTTCACTTGGTGGATAAAGAGAGACACCTGTGGAGGTTAAGTAAGTTGTCCACAGAGGGCCTGTTGTTTTCAGTAAAAGCTGGTAATTCAACTCAGGACCAACTCCTGGGTTCCAAAATTAAAGCATTTTCCTTGTATGGCTGGCACTTAGGAACCACCTGTCTCTCAGTGGGCTTGGAAGCCTCCCAACAGTCAGCTATCATCTGCCCTTTCTTCCCAGGCAGGGGGTCTTATCCTATCCAGTTCTGCCTCTAGTTTGAAAAACAGTTGTTGTTTTTTAAGTTAATTTCTAAATAACCATAACCAAAATTTCCTTCCTTTCTTTAACATGAAGAGGTTTTAAGGCAAGATACATTGGAGAGAAGTCAGCTCAGGAAGAGAAGTTACAGATTTTCTCCCATAGCCCATGTGCCTATAAACAAAGGATTGCCAGGTAAGTTTATAATAGATTCACTCGAAAACATTTCTAAAATCTTTGCAGGAGATAAACAAACTTTGGGGCAGATTTGAACCATGACAATGAGGCGGGCTGGGACCTCATCATAGAGGGCACGACCATCAGTCAATGTGAGGTTGATGACCAAGACTGGTTACAGGTCTAGAACTTACTGCTAGTGAGCCATGGGGCCAAGGGCCAATCTCTTCCACCATGTTGTGGAACAAGGTCATGAGCAAACAGCTAAGATTATTTCTCCTAGCCATAAGGTCTGTGCTTTAGACTTGTCTTGGGTGTATTTAACCACTCAACACTAGCATTTAGAGAGCATTCACCTGGGAAGACTCCTGAGAGGGCAGTAGATGGAGAAACACAGAATTCAAGGTGACGTTTGCTCTGTGTTGTCAGGGATCACTATCCTGATGGGAAAGTCAGGCACATAAGCAAACAGATATGATTCAGCCTGTAATACAAACAAGCACATAGGTGTCAAGCACCTGAGGCTGATCACTGGCATAGGCATACATTTTCTTGTTTTTTTTTTTTTTTTTTTTTGGTCTGTGTTATTCAAACTGATCTTTTGAAACAAGCAGTATCAATAATTGTGATGAAAGAAGGGGGATTACATAGTGAGAACTTGTCTGAAAACTAAAGTAAAAAGACAGCAAACATTAGTATGTAAACTTTGATATAAGAAAGATTTATTGGTCAACTGCTAGAAGGAAGGCTATAGCTTGCTTGGGAAATAAAAGCAAGGCTGGCTAGCTCTTTATAAAAAGTGTAAGGATTTACTAAAGATCACTATATGCACAAATTCTTGGATGCATGATTCACTCTCTTCACAAACACCTGAAGTTTTAATACAATAAATGCAAGAACTGCCCCCAGTAGAGTAGTTCACAAGAATGGTTTACCAGGTTCACATGACGGAAGTGCAGCCCAGACTACTTGGCCAGGGATGACTTACAGGTCACAGACAGTGCCATTTAATCTCTACTTGCCTTTAAGTTTGTGGGTTTTGTTTGTTCTAGGTGAAGGAATGAGGTTAATTTGGTTCATAGTTTTTGAGACTGGAGTTCTGAACAGTGTGCTGGTCCTGGTGATGGTGCCTTAGCTTGGTAGCAACATGATAGATATATCAATTTCCCTTAGTTTTATCACTGAAAATGGAACAGTACTAAATTCTATATATCAATGGAAGTTTTGAAGAGTAAATAAGATCAATAAATCACTGTAAAGGGCTGTATATAAGACTCAGAAGAAAGTGAAGACTTAGAAAGAATACTAAAACTAACAATAGTTAAGATCTGCAAACAAGACCAAACAGATCAGAAGCACTGAGACTAAATGGGTGCTCAGTATTACTGTGGGCATGGAAAGAAAGGAGACAGCTTCCACCCCGAACTGGTTCCAGTCTCAAAACCAAGGGTGGCATCACACACCAAGATGGGAAGAAAAGGTTTACTGCTCAGGTAGAGGCCTTCTGCTAGGAAGAGAGGCTTCCAAAGCAGAATAGTTTGAAAGCAAGACAGATCAGGCTGAGTCTTATTCTGGTTAAGTGATGGAAGGAAGTAAAGATTCCACATGCAGCTTCCTGCTGACAGAGAGGAAGCTCTGGATCTGTGTATGTGTGTGTCTGTGTGATGTGTGCATGTGAGTATACCTGCAAACACTGACCTTAGTGTACACATGGGAGGCTAGAGGTCAACCTCAGATGCTCCCCATCTAATAAGACAGGGTGTCGCATTAAACCTATACCTTACTAATTCAGGTAGATTAGCTGACCAATGAACTCCAGGAATTCATCTGTCTCCTCTACCTGACCCTCAATGTTGAGATTACAGCTAAACATTAACCACTTAAATTTTACATAGGTGCTGGAGATTCGAACTCAGGTTCTCCAGTTTGTGCACCAAGCACTTTACCTGCTGAGGCCAGCTCCCAAGTGCTGCCCCCCAATCTTAAAAGAACATTTGACAACCACTTAATAAGAAATGGAGTCGGACACTTGGGCATGTATAAATCTTCCTAAAATCTATGCATGGGACACTAAAACAATTCTGCCCTTTCAGCACACTTTTGATGGGTTTTAATTTTCAGAAGTCTATATCTATCTTTAGGCTACATGTATTCAATCAGAGGAAGTAAGTATGCCTGTTGATACTCCATTTCCTTGGGTTCAAGTTTTGTTGAAAAAAATGATAGAGGCAATGTACAAGATAGTCTTTAATGCATCTTCACTACAAAACAAAAGCTCAGAAGAAGTGACATTTATGAGTTGGAAACTGGAAATTTTCATCCATGGGTTCCAGAGGGATTATCTCTGAACTGATCTTGGGAGAGCTGCAATCCCCACCTCCCCGGTGCATGGGACTACTGTCCTCTAATACTCAATGCAGTGAAGTTTAGTAGCTAAACCTCACACCTGCTCAGGTGAAGGCATTCCTTCTTGTCCAGGTGTCGTCAGTGTCATAGATGCTGTTTTTGTTGTGGTTTGGGTGGAGCATTCTCTAAGCATTTGCTAAACATCAGATTCTCTACTAAGGACTCTATGTGTTACAGCATCAAGAATCACATAAGTCAGATACTAATATTAGTCCATTTTACTAATGAGGAAGCACAAAAGATGAAGTTCAGTTGGCCTGTCTGTAGCATCTTCTACAGAAACAACTAGCAGTGATTTGGTTTTTTGTTTGACATCTTTCTTTTAGGCATGGGCTCATGGACACCTGAATTCTATCGAGGGTGATTAAAACACTAGGAGGAAGTTATCAGTGCAAGATTGAAGTAATGTGGCTAGACAATAAGTCTATTAAAAAGGGCAGCACTGAAAGAAAACTATTTAGCATTTTCTAGTTTATAGCCCTAACCAACTCTGAAACTGTGGGGTGAAAGAAATTATGGAGAAAAGTAAATAATAACCTAGTCTATTTTAGGTCAAAATAGAAATGGATGTTTAGTTTCAAAACATCTCTTCACATGAAATGGAAGTATTTCTCATACCATCCTTAGAAAAGTAATATAATTTTTGTCACTGCCATAATACTGGAATTTCCTTATTTTATAGTCTCAAATGTCCAGTATGGCTTTTCATAATTCCAGACACCCTTGGCATCGTATATAAATTCACAAAATAATGAATTCATGCCCCTCTTGTCAACAGACCTTTCATTTTTATTTTTTAATACTTTATTATTTTTATTTTATGAGTATGAGTGTATTACTTGCATATACATAAGTGTACCTGTGTTGTGCAATGTCTGGAAGTCAAAAGAGGATGTTGGATTCCCTGGAACTGGAGTTATGGATAGCTGTTAGCCACCATGGCCATGTGGGTTCTGGAATTTGAACCTGGGTCCTCCACAAGGACAGCCACTGCTGTTAACCACTGAGTCATCTCTCCAACCCCTGAATTTGCATTTTCAAAGGCATATAGGAGTGATTGCTTTAGACTGAGTCAAATAATACAACTCATAGCCTCGTTATAACCAAAATGTCTTTCAATATATTTTAAAGGTTCATAAGCATTAAGCTTAGAGAACAGTAATACTGCATGTGTTCAATTGAAATGGGGGTCTTATAAAATCTTAAAATTTTACCTATTATAATTTTAATAAACAGATATCTACTAATTTTAAAAGCTACGAGCACTCTAAGCTTGTGTACAAAGGAAGCTTCACTGATCGTTTTAGCTGTGGCTTTCCTTTAAGGGGTCTAAGAAAACTACGTATTCTTACAGATTCAGCAATCTTGCATCTGTTGTTCTCAAAGCAGAGGTATTCATCAAGTTTGATATATGTTTTACACACACGAGGGGTTGTCTGGATAGGGATTTAATAGAGTGGGAAAGATCATAATGGGAGGCAGAAAGGTCTGAGAAAACAGGAGTTTCTAAAAAGTGTCTGAGTGCAGAAAGTGGAATCAAAGTTTCAAAGATGATTCCTTTATCTCAGTGCCATAATACAAATCTACTCCACAAGGCACTTAAACTAAATTGCAGAGCCTAAAATGTGATTATTTTTACCAACTGGACAATTGCTATCACCTTCAAGCTAGAGTTTGACCAAAGAGTTTACAGGTCATGACTTAAAGAGACAATTCACTGCAAAAACTAAGCTGTATTTGAAAGCAGAGGGTCCTGTGGTAGCGCCTTGCAATCCTGTGCTCTACAGGGCTGGAGGCATCTAGAATAGAATAACAAGCCCCTCACAGATCAATGCTCTCCAGACTATAATAAAGCTCACCTCCACCTGGGGGAGGGGAAGTCCTGCTGACCTGGCATATGTATTCAGTAGAGAGCCTAATCATCATGGAGCAGAGCTAGAATTACCTCTTCAGCATCAGCACACATGATTAAAATAGAAATGACCTCAAATTTAGTCAAATCAAAATTAACAGAACTCATGTGACCTAATGAATGAATTTCTACCACATAAACCAGTTTTAAAAGAAGCTAGATATTTCAGTTTTTAAAGTCTTTGGCACTTAGGAATAGAGCTGACAGAAAATAAATTTTTAACAAAATAAACTTTGCTTTCTTAGGGACTAGAAAAACATCCAAGGAAATCTAGCTTGCATGAGTCCACACACACAATATCATTTCTCTACTACGGTAAGAAATGCACGTTCTTCAGTCCCAGTGCCGACCTAGATCTCTGCCTCATTCAAATTAAACACGTAGCTGTTAAGTCTTCTTCAAAATAGAAACAATTCAGGCATGGATCAGTGGCTTACAGACTGACAAATTGTCAGATTTACATTTAGGTTTTACAAGGCTTGTAAACCAGCAAGTCAGAGAGTAAAACCCGTTGTTAAAAGTTGTGCTAGAAGCTTCAACAAATGCTGCAATCTGTCAGTTAATAAGGTTTTGAGGTTTGATTTCTCATTGAGGCTTTCCTGGAAACAGACCCATCTCTGAAAAGCCAGAGCCAACTATACCTCAAGAGAGGAATACTTAGAAGAACAAAGAAAGAAAGAAGAGAATTGGTGACAGGATGGGATTAAGATGGAGACAAGCATTTAAATGGTGTGGAGAGAAGGGGGAGGGGGAGGAGAGAGAGGGAAAGGAGGGGGAGGAGGAAGGAGGAGAGGAGGAGGAGAGGAGGAAGAGAAGGAAGCGGGGAGGGAAGGGGGAGAGGAGACTGGGTGGGGAAACAAAGCAAAGACAAATTTCATCAAAGCTTCTGACAATAATTTTTTTTAATATTTGTTATTATTTTATGTATATGAGTGTTATGCCTGCATGTGTGTAACTATATCCATGTCCCACAGTGTCCATGGAGTTCAAAAGAGGGTGTCAGACCCCCTGGAACCGGAGTTACAGATGGTTGTTAGCCACCATGTGGGTGCTGGGAATTGAACCCGGGTCCTCTGTAAGAACAGCCAGTGTTCTTAACCCCAGTCTCTCCAGCCCCAATAATTTTTAATTTTTAATTAATTTAATTTTTAATTAATTTTATGTGCATGGGTGTTATGCCCGCATGCATTTAAGTGCACCTGTGTCACATAGTGCCCAAGGAGGACGGAAGAGGGTGTCAGATCCCCTGGACCTGGAGTTACCGACAGTTGTTAGCCACCATGTGGGTGCTGGTAATCAAACCTGGGTCTTCTGTAAGAACAGCCAGTGCTTGTAACCACTGAGCCATCTCTCCAGCCCCTCTGATAATATTTTTTTAATATCTTAAATCATTGGTAAATTCTAACACACATCTATGCAAAGAAATAATGCCCTTAAGAGATGAGACTGTTTCTGATTTTTCATTAACTACCAGGTTCAGATTCTTCAACATTATAACTAGACAGATTCCACATGTTAGAAGAAATTTACCTATTTTTAACAGGTTAGGGTGGAAAGGAGGAAAAATTAAGGAACACTTATTTTTCCTTTAAGTGATCAAAAGCCTTTTAGTAGGTGGCAAAATATACATTGAGATTTCAAATTCCTTTAACTATACTGATAAGGAAAACCTTAAAACGCAGGAACAGCCAGGTAAGGTCACACATGTCATTAATTCCAGCACTCAGAGGCAGGTGGATCTCTGTGAGATTGAGGCCAACTTGGTCTACATAGAGAGTTCCAGGCCAGCTGGGACTACAGGAAGACCATGTCTCAAAAAAGATTAAGAGAAAAAAAAAGCAAGAACAAAATAACTCCACATTTGTTTCTGTCCATGTGGCTAAATGTGCACAGTTTGTAATTACATTATACGTATGCACTTGGGATATTCACCTATATTAGTAGAATAGTAAAATATGAGTACTTTTTCACCATTCACATTTCTTACTAAAGGCTGGCTCATCTGTCATGCCTACCACATATCATTGAGCATGTACCGAGTGCTTTTATAGAAAAAAGACAACATCTTAAATGTTCAAATTTCAAGATTCAATTCCATTAGTTTAAGGAAGCTCTGAAAAGTACCTAGAATCATGCCTGGAGTGCTAATTGTCACACAGATAGGCGAATATGCAAAGAGATTGGAATGTGTGTACCTACGAAAAGCAAGTAAAAAGACAACAGTCACAAGGCAGTTGGTCACCGTCTGCTGTACATTTCAAAGGTCCCTGCCATCCCTCACTAAGGATCAACTCCCAAGTTTTTCCTGTTTCCCTGTCAGCATCCAGGTCTACATGCTTCTGCACTCCCTAGTACATCATTTGTGTTTAAATTAGAATCAGTCTGAGTGGCAGCTCCACCCACTGGATGCTTTACATCTGCCTTTTCTTAATTCACTTCCAGAAGTTTCAGGATACACTAGCTGCTCCTGAGGTAGCATTTCGTAGAAAGGGGTCTTCAGATGCCCTACTACAGAGAATCAAGAGGGATGAACTGTGTACATGGCTTCAGTGATGTACATCAGACCTTCTGAATCTGCTTCTCTGTAGGATGTGGTTACCTGTATTTTTAAAAGATGATTCTTGAGTAAAATTTGAGAACTACTTCTCTCTTTCTGCAATACCCAGTCCCCTCTGAATCTTCCTCTCCCGCTCTTCTCCTTGAACCCCCGTAGACTTCCGTACTGTCCAGTATCCACGTGGAATCCTCGGGGACAACGCTTGTGCCTATCATGCAGCTCTCATTTGCTCTGTTTCATGGATGGCTGCGTTTCATCGTGCTCCCCAAATCTCAGAACAGGTTTTCACACTGTGCTCTTGGCTCCTACGTATCCTCTCATTGCGTGTGCACTCTGCCTGAATTCTGAATGTTTTCACATCCTCTTGCTTTTGTTGTTGTTGTTGTCTTACCTATGTTCTTTCAGAAGTAGCTAATTCTCTTGTGACATCTCAAATTTTCACACTGACAATTCACAAACATCTTGTATTCTTCCTGACTTTAACGACATGGATCCCAAACTACATCTGATATTTTACTTTCCTGTGTTTATGTTCCCTCCTATGATGTCCAAAACCCATTATGATCCTGTGAGAGTTCATTTTGTGTGTCAGCTCTTCTGAACAAAACATTGGTGGTATTCTGTGATGTGTTTCCAAAAGCCATTTACACACAAGTTTGTGGACTCAGGAAAGAAGATTTCCCTCCACAGTGATGGTGGGCATCATCCAATTTATGGGGCTCGGAAGTGGACGGAAGAATGGTCAAGTACAAATTTGCTTTCTACTTGAGCTAGAACACCATCTCCTGAAGAATTCTGAAACAGTATTTCTATGTACCTATGTGCCTGCTGGACAGAGTACCATGGCTGGAGGCACCTAGCTACACCAATAGTCTCAGAGGAAATATGCTATAGATAAAACACTGTAAAAGCACAGATTATAGCGGGCCCTAAGATCATTCTAAACACAAGGTAAAATCTTCTAAAAGTCAAAATAGATAGAGATTCCATCTAACAGCATTCTTCCTGTAACATAACTGGAATGTGGTAATATTGAACTTATATATTCCCAGGAGAAAAAAAAACTGTAAATTATATTTTTAGGGAGTCAAAATTTTAAAATTCTTCCTGTGTCTGGATAGCAAATTAAATTCAAACTCCTACCAGATTATAATTAATTTTTACTCTTGTTCTTCAATGCCATTATAGAGGAAAAATAGACTTTTGGAGACTAAACAGGAAAATTGGCAAAAAATGCTGAAGTGTACTTTAAATAAACACAATTTTATAACAATTGTTTAAATGAAACAAGATATGTTAACTTTCCAAAGTAAAACTGTTTCAAGAACCCCCCCAAGAATGCCAGTTTAAAACATAAAAGGAGAAAATAATGTTTATAATGTAGCTTATTTAAAAGATCTTATTCTGTTTTTCCAACTTACTGTACGTCAGAAACCAAAGCAAATTTATAAATCACACTGGAAGATGAGCATAAGCCTAAATAAAGGGACAAAAGCGATAGTCTTGGCATTCTATTTTAATTCCAGAAAAGCCCTCTGCAAGACATTTCTCATTCACATAAATTACTTTACTCAAAACATTTACTCACTGACTCTACCCCTATAAGACTCTTCAAAGAAGCAAAAGCATTTTTTTTCCAATAAAAAGCAAACATCTCTATTAAATAGTTTTTTCAGCTTAAGTATTTATCCTCTAAGGAACTGAAAGATGGGACAGCTATGAAACAGTCTTAGAGGGATGTTTCCTTGGGGTCCCCTTTCCTTCTGTGTGCTCCATCTTTTATCTTCTTAAGCCTTGTTAGGTTTCCACAGTCCATTTCCCAGCCATCCACTCAGGAACCGGTCTTACTGAGCTTTGATGAGCCAAGAGGCATGCCAGTCTAGGTTAAGTGACTGATGCTTTTTGTCCTTCTATGAACTAGATTTTCAGCATCACATATTGTCCCCTTTGAGGAGATAAATAGCAGCACGGAGAGAAATATAATGAGACAAATCTTCCTGTGTTCTTTTAAGAATCAATAAACCCCAAGTTAAAAGAATAGGGCCTTGAGCCAAGTGACTGGATCCATTCTGTATTTATTGTACAGTGAAGACTCTACTGTGTGAGAGGGGTAAGGAAGAAATTATCACCAGTAAGTTTGAAACTACAAAGGAGGAAAGACAGAAAGATGCGGAATGAGTACCTTAGGCAAGAAAACTGCAAAGGGGGATGCAAGGAGATGTGTCCAGAATTGTGCTGGCCAGAGGGAAGGAGGCAGCCTTACAGCCAGGGACAGAGGAGGGATGCAGTAAGGCCTCTCCTGCCTTCACCTTGTCCAGCCCACTCTTCATGGGCTATGCACAGCCTGGGAACACCATGGAGCTCATGTGCCCTCACCACCAGCCTGACCAGGCACAGACTCGGGCAAATTCTCTGCTTCCATGGTTCATGTGTGAAAACCAATAAAAGCAGGATAGGAATCTCATCTTGCTCCTTCCTAAAATTCCTTCAGCAGTTGCTCACTGTCTCCTGGATGAAGTTCAAGACACGGGGCTTTTTACTGCTTAGCCTCTCCCTCTGTTGCAGCCTCCTTTTTATCCCAGACATCAGGGCCTAACAATTCACTGTATTTCCTTGACTACACCCCTGTGCACCCCGTGCTCGTGTACATTTTCTATGTTCTGTTTCCTCCAGTGACTGTCCAATCCCATTCTAGCTGCCTAACTCACTAGGTGAGTGTCTCTGTATCCTCACTCACTAGGCAAGTGCCTCTGTATTCTAAAGCTCCAAGGTGCTTCCCCAGTCCCTCTCCAAGAAATCAGAAAATCTGTGTACTGTGCTCCAGTCTCATCCATACTGAAAATTCAATGCATGACTTCCTCCAGATGCCCAGGACCATCTCCATGGCAGAAGTCACACCTTTCTCTTGCTTCCTGCTGCCCTTAGCACAGTGCAAGAGCATGAGAAGGACTCAATAAATATTTATCTAATAAGTGGTTGATAGATACAGTCAAATTGACTTAACCAATCTTTTCTTAGCATTTGCCACATAGTAAACCTTTATAAGACACTGCCCATGTCCTTAAGAAGCTCAGTCTTTCAGGGCTCTAAGATCAACTATGTAAAGACATAATTATAATGCAACACAAATTGTGCAGTGCTAAGATGCATAATAGATTCAAAGTAGGACTTAAGAGAAAGTACTGAGACATAATCTGGCTATAGCGGAGGCTTTAATCTAGGGAACATGGAGAAACAGATTTGGCCAGGAGGCTTCAAGCTGATTTAGCAGCCACTGGAGAGCCACTGACAAGCTCCAGAGAGGAATGGCCCCGGTGCTGCGAGTGGTATTTTAGGAGCACAATTTGGCGGCCTGATGAACTCACTGGAACAGGGAAGCAATGTAATATATGCAGGGCCCTGAGTTTCCTTGCCCCATATTATAAAATGAGGCTTTTGGCTTCATAAAATATACTTTGTTTCCTAACATTAAAGGTATTTATCTCATCAAGAGAAGGTAAGGAATGCATACTGCAAAAAGTTAAATATTGGACAAATGAAAGGGTGATGTTACACGCAAGAGATGGTGCAGGTTGACATCTACTGTGTGAGTACAGCTAAAAAGAGAAGCAGTCACCAAGCACTCAGGAAAACTCCACAGTGTTCTCAAAGCCAAGGGAGTCTGGGAAAAGGGAAGCACATCAAGGGGCATTTTCAGTCGTTTAATCAGGGCAATGCTGAAATCAAATGGGGAAAATGCAGAATTATAGGCTTGACCTGATAGAAAATGTGCATGAAATCTCAGTAGTCTTTAATAGGACTCTAAATTATATTTTCAGGTCTGGAGCTGCTACGGAATTCCTCAAAATCAGAGGTGTTTCAGGTAGTTCCAACACTGACTAATTGCTCTTGGGAGGACAATGACTCGAAGCCTCTTTCAGATGCTGGTAGTGAGGAAGGTGAGGTACAGGTCTGAGCTGTGATGCCAAGGTATGACGGTAGATGGAGGACAAGAACTGTGAGGCCATGCGGTGGGATGTGTGCATCTACCTGGTCACCAGCGGGAATACAGTTACTGTGCGGGCAGGCTGGCATTTCCTTTCCTAGCCTCCGCTCAGGGCAACGCTAATCCTGAAATGGATCCCCTGACTCTCACCCTATGTAACCGCAGGACAAAGAGCTTGTATCACTGGCTTTCAGTGACTTATCACACTCCTTGAGAAAGGTAAGCTGCCAGTATTACCCACAAGGGTCTAATCACATGAGCCCTTTAAGCAAAGAAGCTTCTCCTGTCATGGCAGAGGGTGCATTCTAGAGCATTTGGAGGCATGAAGAACTCTCCAGCTTTAATGTTGATTCAAAGGTGATGCCAGACCTGTGACAAGGGACACAGGAGGTCTCCCAGGGAGAAAGACACCCCTAGCTGACAGCCACTCAAGAAACAATGCAGTCAGGCCTATACTGCAAAGAAACTGAACTTTGCCCCCAACAGGAGCACCCTTCAGTGATTCTTCACACCTGCCAGCTGGGAGCACAGCTCAGCCATCACATTAATTTCAGGCTTTGAGGACCCTAAGGAATGACCTTGACCAGACAATTGTAACTCTGACTCTCAGAACCGTGAGATAATAAATGGGATCACTTTAAACTGCCAAATTTGCTGTGATTTTCCATAACAGCAATAGAAATTGGAAGCACATTTAAAAATTTCTTAAACTGATCCATGTCAACTGCTGTCCATACAGGCTGCATGGACGACTGACTGGTTTGGAGAAAGGTACCCCAGAGGAAAGGTAACCCTGAAGGCACATCTTTGCCACACCTTTACCTGGTCACTGAATACCTCCCAATGTGGATTATGAATCCATTCAGTCAATCAAACTTCTAGTCAGTTATTCGCTCAATCAAATATCTGTTGGACTGGCTATTTATAGTGAGCAATGAGCTGACTGCCATAACCACATCAAACAAGAGAAAATTCAGGAAGACCATTTAGCTATGTTATAATATCTTGCTGGGCATGCCAAGTAAAGAAAAGCAAGCAAGGCCCAATGCTGCCAGTAAACACAAAGCGAAATGTGAGAGGAGACAACTTCTCACTAAAAGCTAAATCAAAGCCAGTCAGAAGAGCTCATGGTAGGCCAAAGTGCTGGAGGTGAACATAAAATAGTCAAATGGATGTCTTCTATTTAAAATATGTGAAAAGCAGGGTTCCAAAGAGCAAGTATTTGATTGGGACCATCTCTTCACTTAACAGCCAGAATCTATGTGCATGCTATCCCTGGTCACAAGCTTCCTGTGATTTCACGAGACTGAAACTGCCTCAGGGATGGATACTCTTAGTACCCACCTGTTCACGGGTGCCATGTTTATTCCAGATTCAGTCTCTTTCTATAGTCCCAGGCAACCCATCCGAGGCATTTCAGGTTATATCATCCTTTGATATAAAGGCTGAAAAAAGCTAGTTCCACAATGGCTCTGCTCCACAGACAACATTCAGCACAGAATGATGTGAAGGGTGATAGTAAAGAAGTGGCCCCCGGAAGCTCAACAGCATCCAGATGTTCACATTATTCACACTACTTGAACCAGGCTGCGAGAGTCATTAACCTGCCTCATACAGTCTTTAGAAGAGGAAACATTTACTTTGCTTCACGGTTAGAGAAAGAAGACCCTTGAAACAACTCCCTGCCAATGGGAACTTTCAAACATTCACATGCTGCTGGCTGACCAGACACAGTGTTTATTTCTGAGGTGCAGTGAGCACCATCCAAATCAGAGCTATACACAAGGAGGGTACCCAGGCTTTCTTGTTCACTGGCCCTCAGAGAGATAAAAATGTGAGACAAGGTCAGACTGAAGGCCAAAGAATACATGTGTTCCTGCTGCTCGATGTCTCCCTGTGATTCATTGTTTTCATCATTTATTCAATGCATTTGTAGCTATGCTGCATACAAAGTACAAAGTCTCGGTACATCTTAGGACACGCTAATTGTTCCTAGTGCCAGTAAGTAAGAGAAACAAATCATCTCTTCTTTCTAGCTGCTAATGGTGTTGACTGTTTTCATTTTGGTCTATAAGTTAACCTAAAATGATGGAGAGTACAACAATGATTTAACTCGGGTGGCAATTTAAGGACTCCAAATTGGTCCTGTCTCATCTTGACCTGCCATGAGAAATTATTTCTTTTCTTTGCTCCAACCAGAATCACGTCTCTGTGGACATCTCGGCCCTGAAGCAAGGATGATGTAACCAATGTTCAACCACCGTGGCAAGTGTTTTCTACCTATTGTAACAAAGGCTCTCCAAACTCAGAGTCAAGGTGGCAAGCCTTTCAAAAGCAATGGGCAAGTGGGATCTGGGCATACTCTAACTGAACATCAAGTTGGCCAAGAAATGGAAAGTGTTAACTCTCAAGTCTTTTGGAACAAATCATACTTTTTCTCTTGTATTAAAACTACAGAATTCACAATGAGCAAGCAGGTTACTTCTCCAGTAGGATGGGGTCCAAGACATATATTACTTTAACTTCCTAGGTAGGTCAAAGGAGATGTTTCATATCATCCAATGATGTATTTATTTGTTGGTTGGTTGGTTGGTTGGTCTTTTTGAGACAGGGTCTCTCTGTAGCCCAGCTCACCTGAAACTGTTATGCAGACCAACTAGGCCTTGAACGCGTAGAGATCTGCCTGCCTTTGTGTCCAGAGTGCTGGGTTTAAAGGTGTGTACCATCACACCTGGCAAATCACTTATTTTTAAAAAGATGTTTTCTTCTTACCATTTTCCTTAGCATTTCCAGAAACAACATAAGAAACTTGTGGTGAAGCTCCCAAAGCTTCCCAAGTTCCAAAGCTGAATTACAAAAATTCCTAAGCAATAAACCAAACTAAGAAGGTCTCGCATACTTTCTTTATAAACAAACTATGGAAATGAGAACTATTATATCGCAATTGTTTTAACTGTATAGATAACTTTAAGAGCACAATTACTACAGAGGCTAGAGAGATGGCTCAGCAGTTAAGAATACTTGCTGTTCCTCCAGAGGGCCTCAGTCTGATTCCCAGCACCCACATGGTGGCTAACAACTGTCTGTAACTCCCGTCCCAGAGGATCAGACACCCTCTTCTGGCCTCTGTGGGCATCGCATGCCCATGGTGCAGCTATATACATGCAGGCAACACACAAATACACATCCAATCCAATAAAATAAATAATAAAATATTTTAAAAGAGCACAATTGCATACACATCTCTTTAAATTCTCATAGTACAGATCCCTATGAAAATTACAAAAGAAAAAGTTTTATCTTTGTGTAGATGAAGGAGGCAATTATAGAGTCCTATACTCTCCCTGCCCCCCCTCAAAACAAAACAAACAAAACACTCTTATGGATTAGGTCAGCATTCCTCAGTTTCCATAGGTGAATCTTTGAGGACATCCCATGCATCGTTTCATTTACCATCAGTCTCATACCCTGTACCTGATTAGTATTCAATAAAGGTATATTGTTCTAATTGAACGATGAGAGAGAGAGATCAATCACAGAGCTCAGGTTCAAGGTAGTCAGATGCCTATAAGCAGCATTGTTTAAATTCACACAACCTGTTTGTGATAAGCAAAGACACGAGTAACTTGTGGCAGGAATGGGAAGGCAGCTCTTGCCAACTTCACAATTCCAATTTTAAATAATAATTAATTTTGGATTCTTCATTATTCGAATTTTTTATTACATGACTTTTTTAAAGACAGGTCTCTGTAACCCAGGCTGGCCTCAAACTTACAACATCAACTGTCCCAGCTCCTTCATGTCTTAGAATGACAAATATAATCCACTATTCCCAGCAACTTTTTGTTGTTTTGAAGGTTCTGAAAGAATAAAAAAGAAGACCTAGACTTTAAGGGACAGAACCCCTGATGCATCAGGAAACTGGCTCTTTCATTTCACCTACGTGAAAAACTGGACTTATTGGGGAGTGAGACAGTTAGGAGGCAAATGGGATAAGGTACGTAAACCCAGAATGACATCTTCTTATGCATGTGATGCAATGAAGAGAGAGATTTCTATTAATATAGGCTATTTGTAAAGTTAGCCCACAGGCAGAAATGCCATCTTTCATGGTAGTAGGCAAAATATTTGCAAAGCATCTTTGCACACATAATTTACTTTACACCACAACACTGTCACGCATGTCCTTGTGTGCAGACACACCCACATAAATGCATCCCAAGAAGGCAGTCAAAAGTTACCTGGCCTTGTTCGACCACAAATTGCTGTCCTAATGAATACTATGGCTTAGCTTTGCAAATAACTAGAAATAACACTAGATCCTACAAAGAGCTCTGTATAAGCTTTCAGTCTGAGGCGTTGACATTGCCTCCCATATGATCAAAGTCACTCCATAACTACTTATCACATTATGTTTACTTTTATCCTTATGAGAAGTTTTAAAATCATAGTAGATAAGTACCAATTTTTAAAAAATTTCTTTTGTAGTCCGGAGCATTCTTCAAATGAGCATACTTTTAAGAGTCATTGCAAAGGACAGGATGTTAAATTAAAAAAAAAAAAAAAGACAGACATAGCAGGGGTGGGTGTGGAACCCCACTTCCGTGTAGTCAAAAATAAACCACACTCATATGAAATCAGGACAGTGGCCTCTTGTGGGCCTTATCGACCAGTAGTGACTGCCTGGGGCACATAATGGTTGTGATCTTCTGTTTCCTGACCCCCATGCGTGCTGTATAGCTGCGTTTACTTGGTGAAAAGCCATCAGGATATACATGATTTCCATGTGTCAGAGTGCACACTATCATCAATTAAGGCCTGCAAAAGCACTCACCACAGAGAAACCAAGCCTACGGTCTTTCAAGTCTCCTGGTCTTCTTAGATATACATGTAACACAACACTCACAGGCAAATCCCACACACAATGCATGCATACACCCATCTACCATGCCCATATGAGCTCCCACACAACACACAGTGCACACACATACAATACGCTCACCCACAAACATGTCTGCAATATGTCAGACAACAAATACACATCTCATCCTTGTGTTTGGGGTTAGCAAATGAAGCTGCACAAACACAGAGAGTGGTTTTTTTCTTGTGGAATTTCATTCCCAAGATGCCATGACCATATAAACATATATGATGGAGACACATCCGTAGGCCCAGTTTTCAGTTCTTTAGGTTTAAAATACTCCCACTCTAGCTGTGCTGCTGTGGGAGTCAGGCTCAGGGGATGAGGAAAGTTGCTGGGGCAGCGTAAAGAGACAAATTTTGAAATCAGATGGTGCTGATGTTGAAGCTGTCTGCATCAGACCCTTCCACTGCACAGTCCACTGAAGCACAGAGCCAAGGAAAGCACCACTCCAAGGGAGAGAGCATGGGCCCCAGACTTTCAGTCTGGCCTCACCCAGGCAGAAATCCCAGAACAGAAACGTCCAAGGACTCTTGGGCTTCCAGGTGGCCCATCAGAACAGCCAAGAGTGGAAAATGGCTCCCAAGAGACACACAGAGCTCCTCTTCCTAAATAGCTTCTTGCAAATACTTCTGGAATTTTCTAGACATAGTATTTTCTGAAAGATTTAAAGAGACAGGCTCGTCTCTAGGAGTCTCTAGGCACCTGGGATTTGTGGGAATTTAGTTTTATCTAGCTTCTCTGGTATAGATTTAATTATTAGAGACACTGGAATCCAAGCTATCCTTGGTAACAGCAAGGAAGCTAGTTTCCTTCCTGGTGCTGTGACAAATGCTCTGACCAAAGTAACCCGGGAGGAAAGGGTTTACCTCTGCGTACAGATCACAGTCCATCACTGAGGGGCGTCAGGGCAGGAACTTAGCAGAATCCATGGGAGAATACTGCTTGCTGACTGTCTCCCACACTAACACTTTTCTATATAGCACAGGACCACCTTCCAAAGAAATGTTGCCACCCACAGCAGGCTGGGCCTTCTTGTATGAAGCAACAATCAAGAAAATTCCCACCACAGTCATGCCCACAGGCCAGTCTGATCTGGAAAATGTTTCAATTGAGCCCTCTCAGAAGGCGGTGTCATTGACAGTTAAAGCTACCTAGGACAATAAGCAACAACTTTATTTTATGTACACAGATACACACTCACACACATATACAAATGTGTGTTACAAACTTTCACCAAGAACTATTAGATGCCAAGTCCTAATATGATATTGATGATACTGAATAGGCAAGTGCCTTGGACAAAGATTCCTCCCTAGTAAAGATAACGCAGTCTTTTCTAACTCGATGAAGCCATTTAAGAAAAGGAAGTAGGATTTGGGATGTAGCTCGGTGGTAGAGTGCTCACCTAGCAAGCTCACGGCCCTGGGTTCAGTCCTCAGCTGTGAAAAAAATGAAAGTAAAAAGACAAAAATCACAAAAGGAAGAGAGAGAAAGAAGGAGAGAGAGGACAAGAGTAGGCCAGGCCAGAGTGCAGTGCTCTCCTGGGAGAGATGACAGTCTCCATGCCTTAAGAACACATTTGCTCTCAACCTTCTGTCCTTAGAAAAATGAATCATCTTGTACACCATGGAGGTGAAGAGGAAACTGAAAGACCAAGGAATGGTGGTAAGATATGTCTAGGTATCTGTTCCAAATGCACACCAAGCCCACTAGTTGTATTTGATTGCCATAAGCTACAAAAGAAGAAAAATGCACAGATATAAATACACCCAAGCTATGCTTTCCCCTACTAAGTAACTGTCACATGCCAGCCGTGCCTTCCCGTGATCACTGCGTGGAAGAACAGGGGTTCAGCTTCATCCACTAAAATAAATAAGGCCACTTCTATTGGTGGCACTGATTTCCATATTTTCTCGGGGAATTCTTAATCCTTACTATTAAAAAGCCATTTGATATCTCAATTCTAACTCCAAAATGGATAACAGAAGGGAGAGAAAAGAGCCTTATTCCCATGTTCTAAGACATTCCAATGTAAAACAAAGGTAGGAGTGATCTCCCCAGTATGCAGTCTTCTTCATCCTTTCAGTAATATAAGCGGTCCCCCAGGAGCCTCGTGCCTGCTACCTGCCTGCAGCTATGACTTGACTGAATTCCACTAAGCCCTTGTTATTTAGTGATGTCTGAAGCACTGTAAACATGGACAGACACTGGAGGCGATGTACTTTGGTAGATTCTTTTCCGAGGACTTATGTGTTGTGCTTACTCACATAAATCATGTGGGTTCAACCTCTACTAAGAAGCTGTATCAGCCTTGCACAGAATGGGCTCCCTTAGAATGAAAAAGTAATAACTAAGTTATTGGAATAACCTTGATCCCTAGACTCTGGCATATCCCCCACTGATGGATGCTTACTGTCAGACTAATTAAGGGAAAACAGAAAGGCTTTCCATTGCTTTCTACATGTGAATTCTTCTTGCAGATTATATTTTATGAAATCTTCAAAATGCTAGGAGGTATATTAATTAACAGCAGCAACACTAAACATATATGGAATGCTTAATTAATTACCAAAAAACCCCGTACGCCCAATATGTGAACGCTAAGGCGATAAAGCTTGGTAATTCATTAGGAAAGGAGCCTTTGTTTCCAAAGCAATGCAAAGATTTCCAGTGGTGAGTTCTGTTTTGCCTGCTGGAAAATGTCAGTTATCAGCAACTAAAAGGTATACTTCAGTGTGGATTACAGTAAAGTGCTCCGTGGTAGACACACGAGGGCAGAGGGGAGAAGGGAGGGGAGTGAATGAGGAGAAAGAAGACTGAGACTGAGATTGACTGTGGCCTGCATTTCTCTAAGTAGCTAAAAGACCTGTTTGACTGAAAGAATTTTGCACCCCAATATGTCAGATACATGAGCAGTTTCCACTGCCGTCTCCTAGCTAAATGTTTATCTCAGCTAGATCTGATTGCACCTGAAATTACTGTGCACAGCTGAAACTCCATCTAGACCCTTCTTTCAGACCTCCCAGTGGAAAGTCAGGGACCCCAAACAATGTGCTCATGCATCCCCCATCAGATCACCTGGGTGCCAGTTCAGTAGCCTGGCACTCTGCTTTCTGAATCTAGGGATTCAGGGGTCTACTCGGGTAAGTTTGACACTTAGAAATCGAAGAACAGGCTCTCTACAACCCAGTGCAAGTAAGACGAACCTGGAATCTGCGGACTATCAGGTGGATCTGACTGAACCCATCTCACCCACCCTATCTGTTTCACTCTCAAACACCCACAAGGCACTGAGGGGGCACCTATGAGATTTACGTTCTGCTATCTGTTACTCTCATGACCTACAGGAAGAAGTTCGACATCATCTCTTGCTTCTTTGGCTCCATCTCCCCACAAAGCCATGCAAGGCAGATGGCTGCTGAGATGCAGCTGTGATGTCAGTGGCTTGTAACTTCCAGCTTCTGGATACCTCGGTCAGAACATTCTTGCACAGAAGTAGGCTTGAGTCCCACTCCTCCAGCTCTTCTGCTAATTATAAAGTGTCCAGTTCCTTATATTGAATATATAAAATACTACTTTTAGGTTTTTGCATTTAATTCTCATGGATGCTCTAACTCGATAAAGCCAGAGCTGACGTGGAAAAACGAAACAGGAGTCAAGCCAACCAAGGATTGGTGTGGGGGGGGGGTCTGGGTTTCATTTCCTCGTTCCTGAACTTCCATGTCAGCCCTACAACCTTTCCTAAAGACCCCACCTTTAACTTTCCCGCCTTCTGTAACGGTCAGAAAGGCCTCCCTATATAAACCCCTGCCTTGGTTTTGATAACCAAACTACCCACCGACATAGTACCCTGGGAGCTCCTCCTCCAGCCGCACTCTGAGCCACCTGAGGCCCTGTTTGATCGTTCTCCATTCTCTGGCATGGCTGGAGCACCACAGCCATGCTCGAGATGGAGACCCACCCACAGATTGGCATCATTCATTCATGCATCATATTTATTACGTGAATTACCCGTGAGATATTTATTGAACATATACTATACACTGTAGAACTATCAAATAGCTGTGAGCTTTTAAGAGAGCAGGATAGTGGGGCTGGAGATATGGCTCAGCAGTTAAGAGCACTGTATGCTCTTCCAGAGGTCCCAGGTTCAATTCTCAGCACCTGCGTGATGGCTCACAACTATCCATAACCCCAGTTTCAGAGGAATCCAACATGTTCTTCTGACCTCCACAAGCATTGCATATCATGGGTTCACTTACACACATGCTGGCAATACAGTCATACTCATAAAATGAAAGCAATGGATAAAATATATTTTTTATATGTAATCATTTTTAGAAAAGAAAACAGGATAGTGATAAGACTCAGAGCAGTGGAAAACACTGTCACTCCATCAGGCTCCAACTCCACTACTGTGAACCACATTTGAAATCTCTTAACTGGTTAGCTGCCTGCAGTTACTCATTCTCTCTGTTGTCTGCTACAAGTTGACATGATGGTTAAGTACAAAGAGGAAGTCCTTTCTTAAGCTATCTGTAAATAATTACTTACATGATATAGGCTATAATATGAAAACAAACATCCTGCCATGTATATTAAGATCCACATAAAGAGGGCTATGATAAAAGGACCCATGGAGTCCTTTAAAAATAGCAGGGGGCTAAACAGGGGGTTAAAGCAGCCATGAATATGTAAAAGAGGAACCACAAAGAAATAACTGAAATTCCCTGGGGTTGGGGGACTAATGAGTTAGTTCCATTTTCAGGAAAAACCATCAAACTCTGCTGCAACCTGGATGTGTGGGGCCCTCCAAAATTCCTATGTTGAAATCCTACCCACACCCAAAATGGCACCTTTAGAAGGTGGATGACTGGGGAGATGATCCCTGATCATGATAGTGGGGGATTCTCAAATAGGATCCTTGCCCTCATAAAAGAGACCCGGGAGACACTTCAACCTTATGAAATTACAACCAAAAGATGGCTTCCTAAGAAGCTTCCCCTCACTAGCACTTTGATTGTAAGATCTCCAAGTCCCAGAACAGTGAGAAATGAATCTCTGTGGTTTATAAGCTGCCATGTCTAAGTTATTTAGTTAAGAAGCCCAAATTTTGTCAGTCACATTAATCAGACAATGTGACCATCAGCTGTAATTCACAATGTACAGCAATGTCAGCCTCTACTTGGAATCTATCTAGATTTTCCATTGGCATCTGTGAGAATTAATCTTGACTGTCAGTTTGATCAGACTGAGAAATACCAGGAAGATCAGTAAAGTGTGTCTCTGGGTGGGTCACTGGGGAGATTCTGGAGGGGACTGACGGAAGAGAGAAGAGTCCTGACTAAGCATGAGTGAACTTGAGTGACCAGCCCTATAGTCTGGGATATGTACCGACTAGATAAGGCAACAGTGATCGAAGACGTCATCATTCTCATCCCCTCCACCTCCTTCTTTCTCCTTCTTGTCTGCCATGATGTGAACTATTCTGCTCAGTCACACCCTCCCCACTGTAATGGACTGAAACCCCTCAAGTGATGAACAAAAATAAATCTTTCCTCCTTTAAGTTGTTTGGCTCCAGCATTTTGTCACAGAGCTGAAAAGTCTAACACAGCATCTGTGATGATCAGATGTCTGGTGCACAGGAATTATGTATATCCTCAGATGAACATGTTACTCTCAGCACAGCCGTATACTGAGGGTATATAATGCCTCATTGCACATTCAGCTAAATTATGTCTACCTTGAAAGACCATGAGCTCTTTTTGAAGTTGATGCCAACTATCCTGGCCTGTGCTGTGGTCCTGTCTTGATGAATGCCTATAACATTAATAGGCAGACAGAGCTAATGAGTTTACCAGCAAGGTGTATCTTGCTTGTTTCAAGTGTGGATTTATAACCCTCAAACTAATACTTTCGCTCAGCTCGGTATTTAAGCCTGTATTTAGTGCCACAGCATCTAAGGGCCTCTGTTGTAGTTCAAGGGCAGAAGGCACAGAATCATGACTCCCACCATAAGTGGTCTTGTGAGGGTGTCAGATGGCCCGGCATAAAAGAAATATGTGTGAGAAAGCGGAACTTAATGTTTGATTTGTAGTCATAAAACTAAAGTTTACTCATAAGTGTGTGATGATGACTCCTGTTTTTTGATAGTTCCTTGATTTGTCACTACCCAGTTTGATTTCCATGTTTTGAGGTTGGGAAGAATAAGGTATCTCTGCAATAATGAGATAGTAATTATAAAAGCATCTTTACTTTGGAAAATCTGAATTAAGAGACAGGAATCACAGAGTCAGCATTTTCTAATATCATTGCTACACTGAGTAAAGGGGTATGCTGCTTTGTGGATAGTGTCAGCACTGGTCTACATCATTTGTTTTGGAAGCAATATCCTTGCTAAATGAAGTGAAGATAATTTCCAGGCTTCATTCAGAAAACTCTTCACTCAGCAGAGTTCCCTTAACTTGAACTGAATAGAGATACCTTGATTGATCGGATCCCTCGGTTGAGATCCACATCATGGGGTGATTTCTATATAAGTGGCCACAGGACATTCAGACAACTCTCTTTATAAGAGCAGCCCTGATTCATAGATGAATTACAGTTCTTGACTTAAGCTTCATGATTCTTTATCTTTCTCACCTAGTGGTTCAACTGAAGATAATGAAATAAGGCTCTCCAAAGAGGCTCAGAGGGGTAATATCAAAAGTTCCAGAGCCCTAGGTACTCAAAGCTTTCAGAAATTCGGGTCTGGATTAGATCTCCATGGGAGGAAAAACATCATGCCTATGTTTGGTCAGAAAAGCAAACAGTTTCTGAGCTGTGTCTCTTAACCCCTCACTACGGATCCCTGACACACGCCCTTGTATTAATAACCCCACTGCTGGATCTGCAGACAAGGGTCTTGCTTACAGGAAGGCATTCAGATGTGTCATGAAAACTAAACATGTCAAAAGCAGAGACCAAAGCAGGAAGCTATGAGATACGCCATAAATCTCCAGCACTGGGAATTCAGCTGTGAAAATAGCCGGTTCAAGTTCCTCTGTGCCTGATTAAAAAAGAAAACATTCCTCCAAACAGCCATGTTTGAAGCTCACCACTGCTGCAAGATAAAATGAAGGCTGTAAGGGACCTCCAAGGCGGAAGCACACAGGGTATTAGTGAAGGTGCAGTGCCCCTGACCGCTTCTTGTGTGTGGTACTTTGCTGGAAACCTCCAAGTGGGGAAATCTGATTGGTGAAAGAGTGCCTGGAAGAACAGACGTCCCGACCTACTCGTCTGTGGTCTTTGTCCCAAGAAAGCTGTGCTTTGAAAGCAGTGAGCTTCCGACTCCATCTAACTCAGCATCCAGAACTTCAGGAGTAAAAGCCTGAACACAGAAATGTGGATCGCTGCTGCGAACAGGACCTTCTGGGGTGGCATTTGCACTTAGGGGGTGTCCCAGTTTCATGTCTGATTGCTGTGATCAAATTCTCTGGACAAAAGCAAATTACAGGAGAATGGGTTTATTTCAGCTCCCAGTTTCAGGTTACTCTCTTTCCTGTGCAGGAGATCGAAGGAGCTGTCATATCACAGCTGTAATCAGAAACAGCAATGGATTGTGTGCTGGTGCTCAGCTCAATTTCTCCATTTTTGACTGATTTATTTGGATTTTGAAACAGGGTCTCCCTGTAGCCCTGGCTAGCCTGGTCCTTGGTAGATAGACCAGGCTGGCCTTGAAGTCACAGAGATCCACCTGCCTCTGCTTCCCAAGTGCTATAAATGAAGGTGTGTGCCACTAGGCCTGGCTATTTTCTATTTTTTCTTTCTTTTCAGTTTTATAAACCTTTTTTTTTAATCCCTTTTTTTGGAGCTGGCCTGGTACTCCCTTGATTTAAGTTGGATGAGCATAAAGTTTATCTGCCTCACTCTAAGCCAAAAGCTAGGGATTCTGGGAGGTCAAACTCATCCTGCCAGGGTTTCTCTTCCTTGCAATATGCTCAAGGAAAAGCCATCACTGATTGCTGAAGCTTGAGGCTTACAGTCAAGGAGTTGGAGGCTGGGATCTAGTCTCAACCCAAAACTTCCAGAAGGAAGTATTTCTGACCTAGCTTTTGGATCATTTCCTCATTTCTAAAACGAATGAGATAAGCAAGTGTTCCTTCTAAGTTCTTTTCACCAGTGAGGCCATGTGTAAAACCCGAAAGATAAAAAATAAGTTGGCAGGAATTTCCCGGCTAAAAGAATTCACAATCTTATAAAGAGAAATAATCTATATTATAAGACTTCTCGGGAACTTGAAATAAAGCTTCTTTGTCCAGTGTACACATATTTAAAGCACAGGAAAATATTCTTAAGTAGTTTTCACTTGTAAAGTAAGTGACCAATCTCTGCCCAGAACTTTCTCTCTCAGCAAAAACATATTTCTTGGGGTTCAAACAAATAATAATGACTCTTTGTCAGGGGTGGGGAAAGAAACATTGGAATAATATTTCAGCCTAATAGACATTCAATGTGCATTTACAAACAAAGCCTATGATTTTGTCTACAAGCCAAACAGTCTAATCATCTGTACATAAAGTAACCATGCTTGCATTAGAATTAGCCTTATAGGTTTAGGCAGACCATTGTCTAGACACTGGAGCTAAGGATGCATCTTGCAATTTTTCTCTTCTGCTTCAGAAAAACTGCAATTAATTTGAATTAGGGAAGGCAGTCCAACGATGCCGGCATTCGCCGATTTATCCCTTTCCATTGGCCGGTTAGTCAGGGAAGGGGCGCTCCACTTCCGGGACAGCTGACTCCTCAGCCATCACTCTTCTCAACCCTGTCTCTATTTCCTTGGGGACTGCACCCATCTCCTCCTCTTGGTCTCCACATCCACTGCCTCTCCATGGCCCTGCTCCCACATTCTCTGGGCATCTCTTCCTGCAAGTGCACCATGTAGTTCTCATTTGGATCAAGTGAGGAGTTAACAGGCTATTTGTGTTGGAACCCAGAGCCACTTGCTCTACCAAATTCCTGCTTTTTCCAGTCTTCTTTTTGCCTTTTCCCGAATGAATCTCCACCATCATTATTTTGGCTTTCTGCTCCATCACATTTCTCTAATGCTAACGGGACTAGTTCTTTCTTCTGCCAGAGCAAACAGTCAAGCAGGCCTCACCCAACACCCTGGGACCTCACTGCGGAAACTGGTCTATGCCTGGGAACTTCCAAGACTCAAATCTATATTCTTTCTCAATGAAATTAAATTTCATATAATTTTTTGGTTCGGATTTTTTTGGGGGGGGGTCTTTATTTTTTTGAGACACGGTCTCATGTAGCTTAGGCTGGCCTTGAATTGGTTACATAGGAAGGGTGACATTGAATTCTGACCCCCTGTGTCTACCTTGCCCCTGAGTGCTGAGATTACAGTCAGGAGCCATCATTCCCAAATTATGCCTACTGGGGATTGAACCCAGGGTTTCGCACATTCTAGGCAATGACTTTACCAAATGAACCACATTACAGCCTGCCAGTTTAGAAGATCCATCTTGCATTCCTTACCCCAGATCATGCAACGCAAAATCAGTAAGTTGGTAACCAGGAAACACAGTTCTAGAATATGCTTATGAAAGCAGAAAAACATAATTTTAAATCAAAGAGTCACAAGGGATGGAGTCCAGGAAAAGGCTGTGAAATAACAGAACTAGCTCCTCTTCTACCCCCTGCCCTACACACATAAGGCAGCAAAGGTGGTTTTCATTAACCCAGTATGCACAGGCAAATTTTCACCCATTGGCTTTGACACAGACCATTTTGAGGAAGGAAACCTAAAAGGCAAGGAGCCAACATCTTAGCTTACTGCACAAGGTTTCCATGAACTGTAGACTGAACACGTCTAAAGGAAAGATGGGAAAGAAGAAAAGGAGGCCAGAGATGTGGCTCAAGGGGTCGAGGCACTTACAGCCAAGCCTGACCACTTGCGTTCAAACACCAGAACCACAACGGTAGAAAACAAATGCCTGCAAGATTTCCCTTGACCTTCATGCACATGCATGACAACATGAGTGAACACACAAACACATACAAAAAAGTGTAAGTCTTTTTAAAAAGCTATATAAGAAATCCATAAAAGTAATGGTATTTATTTGGTTATAAACTCAGGGTGGACAAGTCAAAGTACAAATTCTATTATTGAATGCTACACTAAATTGAAATTCAACAAGAAAGGAAATGACACAACTTAAAGGTTGAGATTACTCTATAGAAGATTACCCTCGTAGCTAAGAAAACTCCTGGTTTAAAAGAATCAACCATAAAAGACAGAAAATTATGAGAGGAAAATTCACTTACCTCTTCCATACTTGAAAGCAGAGAATCATCCCCTCTCCTCTTCATAGAAGCTCCCTTCTTAGAGTATGAGGCTGAAACAACCTACCTTACTCTGCACTGAATGTTTTTATTCCCCAAATGCAAATATGGAGTCCTGATGTGCAACCTGATGACATGAGGGGTGGGGCTTTCAGAGGCATCTGGGTCATGAGGGCGAGCCTTCTCGATGGGGTTAGTGCCTTTCTAAGAGCAAATACCACAGAGTTTGTCCTGTCTCTGTTCCCTGGCATGGGAGGATACAAGAGGTCAGCCATGTACAGGCAGAAAGAGGCCCTCAGCAATCATGGGATCTTCCAGCACCCTGATCTTGGACAGCCCAGCGAGAACTGTGAGAAATGAATTTTTATGGAATTCGTTAGAGAAGCAGCTCCAACTAACAATTTTTTGTATTTATTTTATACTCCAAAGTAATAAAATTCTAGTAATTCATACTAAAATCATCCACATTAACATTTAACTCCTTATGCGCGCTCACAATTTTTAATCCTGTATTTATTCAGGTGTGTGTACACTCACGTTTGTGTGTGTGAGACTCTGACACATGTACCACTTCATGTCTACGGAAGTCAGAGAACAACATTTTAGGAGTCAGTTCTCTCCTTCAACTGTTTCGTTTCTGTTGCTACCCTCTATACAAGCTAGCTGGCCTGCGAGCTTCCAGCTGAGTCTCCTGTCTCTGTGTCCCACCTCCCTGTAGGATTGTTGGGCTCCAGATGCAAGTAATTATATCCAGCTTTTTAAGTGGGTTCTGAGGACCAAACTGAGGGCATCAGGTTTATGTGACAAGCAAGTTACCCTGCTGAGCCATCTCCCTTGCCCAGTGCTCACTTACGGTTTAAAATCAATTCATTTTATCATACTAAATATTTCCAGACAAAGAGAGTTAGAAAAAACCCACAACGGTAATGAAGACTTCCTAAGGATTCTATGCCTCTTCCTCCAGTGGGGCAAAGATCAAACTTCTCATATATAATAAGGATTTAACCATAGAATATGAATAATATGACAGTGCATTGTTATTACTTCTGAGCCAGGTAACAATCCAGTAACACGCAAACGTGCACACATCCTGAATTTCCTCCTCTTTGACCACCTACTTATGCAGAATAGAGAACTAAATCTATGGAGCCCACTCCCACAGACACAGACCTCTAGTTTCCTAGATAGTCTCCTTCAGTAAGAGACCCAATGCTCAGATAAAATTCACTATAGGCCTGCTTTGGTGAACTGAAGAATCAAGGATTTTCTTCATTTAATGATCAGTAACAATAGGTTTCAAGTCAGAAAACCTTCTCTGTGCTTACCCACTCCAGATGCTCAGGAAGTCTGACATCACAGCATGAAGTCAGGCAGCTAGAAAGCCCTGATTCCTTTAAATAGCCCACTGCACCATTCACATCTCAGCATCACAGCTGCTATGCTCACTCTCAATAAATCCTCAAGTGAATGGTTACCTGAGGTACAGTCTGTGCTTTGTAGAGCCTCAAGTAATTGGTAAAATGAACAAGGGCATCGTCCCTGTAGAAAACTGAGGAGGACGGAGGGAGGTCTTACCTTGCAGCAGCTGGAGAATCACTGGATGCTCAACATCAGTATCATGACAGGCTGGAACATGTAAATAGGGCTACATTTTTTCTTCCAAAAGGGCATTTATAATATCATATAAGCAATTTTGCTAGACAACTCTGGCTGTACCCAAAGGATGCCAGGCCAACAAGGGCACAGGCAGAAACTGAATTGCAAAGTACATCCCTATGCCCTGAGTAACCCACAGCAGTAATCCAGTAATTATTGATGACTGGCATATTAACCTCTGATAATGACCAAATGGTACAGAGTGTGTGAGTGTGTGTGTGTGTGTGCGTGTGTGTATGTGTATGTGTGATCCAATTTAAATTCAAACTCATTCATAAGACGGTCTTATTATCCTGTCCATTTTATGATGCAAAGGAGAAATGCTTAGGATTACAAACATACGGCAGAGACTACTTCACTTATGACAGAGCGATATCCCAACAAACATACTGTAAGTTAAAAATCCTTACGGCAAACTGAATTTACTATGCCTAACCCAGTTTGCAACATAGCTTAGCAAGAGTGCACTGTAGAATATGGGTCATTTGGCCTTGTGATTGTGTGGCTGACTGAGAGCTGTGCTCTGTGGAATTTGGAGAAGGCATGCATGTGGATCTTTCCTCTGATCCTTTAGGAAGGAATGCAAGTGAGCTGATCCTGGGTCTGAGTTGTATGACAGTTGCATCAGACTTCTAACCTGAAGAACTGTACTCCAGTAAATCTGTGCTCTACAGGATACCATAAAAAGTGTCCTAGAATAAAATAAATAAAATCCACAGACTTACCAAAAATAAATGTATGAACAAGTGTGTATCTTAAGCCATCAGCATGGTTATCATTTATAACCAGAGGAAGATAAGAAGGCTACATTTACTCCTTAGGGATGTGAGGCAAGAAGATGACAAGAAGCATAAATAACTGGGCCAGAGGAGAAAGAGAGACTACACAAAGATCTGCCTCCTTCACACCAGGTCAGAGCTAGCAGCTTTTCCTCTAACGGTTCCTGAAAGCAACTATCTAATTAATCTTTCCACCACTTCCTATGAAGCAACCTTATCAAATGGTTGTCCTCCATCAAAGGTGAATAAGATGATGGAGACTGGAGCTGCCTCCACAGTCTCCCGCTTTCATTGTCTAGTCTGCGATCCAGACAACAGAACCTGTCTGTGAAGTCACCTGTGCACTGCTGCACACACCCCTGTGGAGTAGTCATTCATTAGCCTGCCAAGGCAACACTGAAGGCAAATACTTCCAAGGACTGTCTTATGCAAGCAGCAAATACAGCCAATAATAAAAAAATGAACAGTAGAATATTATGGTGTCAGGCTATATAACCGAACCAGATAACGTTGTATCTGATTTTTCTAAATACAAATTTATTAGACTGACAAACTATAGCAACTATTGACTGTTGCTCATTAGGAATGGCTCGTATATCATCCTATGCTATGCCCTGGGTTATTCTGGACTCACAGTAAATTACTAATGATTTTAGAATGTGCCCCACTGATATGCACAGGCCATAGGCAATGCTCACTCAGAAATTCCCTGGTGAGTGCTCAGTTCTCAGTCTGTCTTTTTTTTAAATTTCTAATAGAATTTTCTTTTATTTTTCTTTATTTTTATGTTATGTTTTATAAGTGTTTGCCTATATATATGTATGTACTGAGTGTCTGTAGAGGCCACAGATTCACTGGAGCTAGAGTAACAAACAGTTTTGTGTCACCCAATGTGGGTGCTGGGAATTGAACTCAGTTCTTCTGCCAGAACAACTCTGTAGAACTACTGAGTCTACTCTCCAGTCCACATACTTTCTCTTCTTTATGATACATTGCCACAGACATATAGGTACATGTACTAGAATGTACACACACAGACATACACAGGGAGAGAAACTTGAGAAAAGAGCATAAAACAAGACAGTCTTCCAAACAACTTCAATATATTTCTATACTTTTCAGTCATTACAAAGTATAGAGTTGTGACCCACTGAGAGATTTATGCTACCTAAATGGTTAAACCATTATCTCCCTGGTGACAAAAAGCTTCTAAAAGAGAATATAGTTCCCTGAATAATTCTATCAGACATACATTGTGTTTCTGTATATTCCTTGAAAGTGCTATATGGACTCATAAATTCATTTTGTGAAAACAACCTAAAAATGAGTTTCAAGCTACTGAAAGCATTGTGCTTTCAGATAAAACCCCTAAGAAAAAATATCAGTTGCCATGGTGATAACAGTTAAAACTACATACATGTTAGAGCTTAGAAAAGGTTATAAAGAGATGTAAAGAATGCTTAGGAGACTATTTTTGGTAAACTTGGTTTAATTAATAAAAACTTTAAAAAATGTGCCAGTGAGTGATACTCATTCCAAGCAGCCTTGAACAAGGATGCTCATCAGGTTGTGATATATGATGGTTTCATCTATCTTGGTTCCAGAATAATGAGAAGGAATCGTAAGCCATAGTGCTTATGATTAGCTCCATGTCTAGAGCTAATATCTTAGATTCTTGGGCTGTGCCTTAATCTGATCTGGGTCCACTTCACTCAGCCAGCAGCATTGGTAATAGAGGGATTCCTTGCAGCAGCAAGCAGCTAATCCTGAATACCCCGTCCCAGAATGCTAAATCCAACCTTTCCACTCTGGTCAAAGGAAACAGTTCATTTGAACAAGGATTAGGCCAAATCCGCTGGGATCTGAGCTAAGAAAGGAAAGAAACTGTGCCAGGTAAATAGGTTCAAGTGAGTGAGCACAAGTGCTGGACTGAATCTCTTGCTGTGAGTCCTCAGTCACTGGACACACTCGCGTGCACTGGGGACGTCAGAGTCCATGCTCAGAGCTGCGCACCCATGTCTGGAGCTAATACCTGAGATTCTTGGGCTGTGCCTTAAACTACCATCTTGGGATGTCTATACATCAGACCAAGAAAATTAGAATCACTGAGGGTAGCTTCCAGAGAGAGTCTATGTGATGTGTTAGATCATTGTTATATTGATTACATGCTGAAATGGAAATACTTTTCACATACTGGGTTAAATAAACATATTAAATTAATTTCACCTGCCTCTTCTTACCTTTACTGCTCAGATAATAGGGATTTTAAGATGATCTGTATGGCTCACATTATTATCTCTGTTGAATAGAGCTGCCTCAGGGCAAGTCTGGGCTCATGACTCAACATACATTTCCTGCTTAGCCATCCACCTAACTCAATCACACAGACAACTCTAGTTGTCCCATTCCATGGATAAGAAAAGTGAGGCACAGAAGGTAAAAGTATTTTTTTAAAAATTCACAGGCTAGTAAGAAGCTGAGCAAAGATGTTTTCTAGACAGATATACCATTTTATGTTTAAACGGCACACTGAAAACACCATTTTCTATGTAAGATTAACCTGTATAACTGAAATACGAAGAAAAATATCTGAAGAAAGAAAAAGCCTTCTATTGTTTTGCTAAAGGATCTGCTATCTATCTATAAATTCAAGGTCATATGTCAGAACCAAATAATTAGAAAAACCAGGGCAGCATTTTTTTTTTCCTCTGGTGATGAATATTTCATCAGTGATAAGCATAAAACACATAGTCCCATCTTCAAAGGGAGCAATAGAAGATTACTGGATTCTGGTTTAGCTTTCATTGTTCACCAAGGGGCAGATGGAACATGTCTCTCTGTGGATACATTTAGAGTGGAAATCCTTTTCTATGCAGTGATACTGACTTTGGGGAAAAGTGGCTTCAACCTACTCCAGATCCTGAGAACAGATCCAAAAATAAAACAGCTGAAGGAGGGATGGCCGGGCAGGCTAAGGAACTCAGTTCATGAAGGCACAGTGTGTATTCCTTGATGGTATCACACACTGTACGACATGTAGTAGCTGCTTGTTAATAAGTCACTGCTTTGAATGGTATTAACAGGTTCTCTAGTTAGTGGCAAACAGCATCAGAAGACTCAGGAGAAGGGATACCTTGAAGAGTTTACTTTCCATCCACCATCTTGCTTCTGGGAAAGTTACCTAGCCAACAAGATAGGTGGTAAGATGCAGAACTTACTTTATGCATAGAGAATATATCACATCTTCTTCCAACAAGCAGCCACTGATATGCCTTAGCAACTGAATTTCTAATCAACAGAATGACCTTACTCAATTAGCTTTCACATTAGTCAATGCTGTCATCCAAATTCTTCTGTATTTAAGAAATTACAAAAAAATACAGCGAGATTTTCATACACTATAATCAATAGTCTTGAAAAATCACTAGAACATTCTAGACTAAGTTGGAGGATAGATGGTCGAGAGTTCAGTGGCTCAATCTGGTAACTAGAAGAGGAGAAAGAAAGAAATATAAAGCCTGGTATGGATGTGGAGAAATAGATTAAAAGGGGGACTTTGAAGAGATGAGTAATATATGAAGTTGGTTACTCAACACGAAACATCTCACAGACGAATCATTCTTCAGCATGACACAGTAGTATGTATATCATAGCCCAAAGATTAAGGAACAACTTCAAACAAGTCCTTTGTATGGACCTGCTACATATAAAAATCCAGTAACTGAGGGGCTGGGAATATACCACAGTAGCAGAATGCTCATCACTGCAAGCATGAAGAAGGTCTTGGGTTAGACCCTCAGCAACACAAAAAACCCAGTAACTGTTTATTCTTGTTTCTCTAATTGTGATTACACTTCAGTAGTAAGGACTGTGACACAGGTACCTTCCTGATCTCTTCTCTCTTGACTCACAGGCATAAAGCACCTGAGGTCTGCATAAACCAGGTGTCTGTACAAAATATTCTCTTGCATTACCTGTTAAAATCAGAGTGCTGAGTCTCTCTAATATTTCCATGTTGAAACTCAGTCATCAGTGTAGCAGTGTTAAGGTATAGGGTAGCTCGGAGGTGCGCGTGATGAGCACTGGCCCATGTGAACGTATGAGTTACTTCACTTGTCTTGGTGGCAAAAGTACTTGATAAAAACAACATAACAGGGGAGGGATTTGTTTGGCTCATGGTTTGAGGATACAGACCACCACGGCAGGGAAGGCCTGGTGTCAGGAGCAGATCAGAGCTGCGAGAAGTCGTTTGAGGTTTCTTGGACCAGGACACAGATGTGGGACAGGAAGCAAGACCAGGCCTCAGAGTTCACACCCCAGCAACCCACTTCTTCCAACTAGGCCCTACCTTCTAAGGGTTACACAAATTCACCAAATAGCATCACCACTTGGGGATTAAGGTTTAAACACATGAACCTGTGGGGGACAGCTCACATTCAAACCATTACAAACCCTTAATGAAAGAAGCCTGCTTGTCCCGTCTACGTGAGGAGACAGAACATTTCTTCTATGAAGCAAAGACCAAGTCTTCACAGACACTGATACTGCTCTTCCTCGGTTTTGGCTCCTTGGCTTCTTAAACAATGAGACTGAATTTCTGAGGTTTAGTAAATTTAGTATACTAGTACCCCACACTGACTAGTACCCCAATCTTCATATTTTGCACTCATGATAAGATTCAGTGACCTAGGACGCAGTGAATTTTATATCCAAAATGGTATGTGTAAAGTCAAATCCCTAGTACTTTTGCCCATGAACCTATTTGGAAACAGAATCTTTGGAGATATAGTTAAGGACTGAGGGACAGGATCATTCTGGACTTGAGCTGGCATCTCAGTACATTAACTGGCACCCATGCAGTTAAGACAGGAAACTCAAGACACACAGAGATGGAGGGAGATACTGAATGAGTCAAGAAACACAAGCTGCAAGAGGAAAAGGTCTCCCCTGGAGCCCTCATTGGGAGCACACCACACCACTCTGCCAATGCCTTGACTCTGGTTCTGTGGAACCATTGGGGAATACATTTCTGTTCTGTCAGGTCAACAAGTAAGTTGTACTTTGCTGCAGGAGACTTATGAATTGATCATACCATCTACCACCGTGACCATGACATGAGATAAAGAACTTACAGGAAGAAGATTTATTTCAGCTTATGGTTTCAGTGGGCTAGATTCATTGCTGTAGAGTTGGGATGGGGCCAAATATCAGAGAGCAGAAGGAAGGACATAATCTGCCACCTCATGGTGGTCAGGGAGCAGAGAAAGAGAATACCTGCCCGGGAGGCTGCTCCTTTTCCCTTGACTTATGAGACAGTTTCACCACATTCAGATTATGTCTTCCCCCAGAGTTTTTCTAATTCTCCTAGGCATTTCTCAACCCAATCAAGACTAACTCTAGAAGAGGTTTATCTAATTTCTGGATAGACATTCTCCTGTAAGGATATGCTTTTCTTCACCAAGTAGAATGGGTGACAATGAATACAGCATAGACTCCTGAAACATCCTGTATGAGTCAGATAGCTATCAGCAGAAGGAAACAATTCTGCTTTTAAGTCTTGTCTACTGAAAATAATGAGACACCAGAGGAATGTAAATGCCTCCGACCCTCAGTGTGCTCCAGGACCACAGCACTGACTTCCCCTGAAAGACAGTAAGAAGAGTAGACTCCAGGACCCTTGCCATAGCTACTAAGCCAGAAATTTACACTTTGACCAAAGTCCCAGGCATCTGGTAGGCACATTAAAGTTGAAAAGTTCTCTTCTAGAGCATTTACTATTCAATTCTTTCAACAGTCACATAATTATGTCATCTTAAAAGGACCAGCAATCCATGACAGCTTGGCTGTGCTGTATCATTAACTCAGCTTCTTGGGAGAGTCCAGTGCTCCCGTGTAACTCAGCCGGTGCTGCTATGTCCCTGAAACCTCTGAGCACACATCACTGAGAGACACACATGCCTCGCCAATGCACTGGTGACCAAGTAGGGATGCATCGCTGCGACCTAGGAAACAGAAGCAGCACAGTGTGTTTCAATGTGGTGAAGAAAGAGCTGGAACAGAGGGAATCCCTCGACTCCAAAAGAGGTCATTTAGCTCCACCTGAGAAGGCAGAGCAGCACTGCCTGGTGTCTTTCCAGAGACTGAAAGGATGATTCACACAAGTCTGGTGAAGCAGGTAGGAGAAGGATCAACATAGACAAAGGGGGAGAACTGAGGAAGACCGCGGAGTTGTAACAACTGTCCAATATGAGGTAAGAGTAGAAAGACGGAGAGGTCACAGATCCTAGAGAAAACCTACTCTGGTCACATCCCTAATTTCTTACGTCATTCTAAATGTGCATCCTATTTATAGAGAAGTGTACCTTTCACCCCTAATCAGAGAAGCTTCTTTTTCAACAAATGGAACTTATTGCAGGATTCCAGAACTGGTAAAAGGCAGAGAATAAGTCTCTGTGAGACACTTAGCCCTAAATAACACATCTTCAATGCAACCTCTACTTTTAGGATGAATGCATCTCTTAACTCTCACCAGGCAAGCTTTCTTATGCAGCAGATGGCGATTAACACAGAGATCCGAAATTAGACAATGTGCAGAGAACAAGAGCTGCTGCAGAGTGCTTATCCCTGAATAGGAGACCTATTTCAAACCCCTGCCTCCTGTGGCTCAGGGATCATTATGGAAGAGGAGGAGAAAGGGCCGTAAGAACCAGGGCGGGTAGATGACCACAAGGAAACAGAGTCTTCCAGAGAGCTGGTCATTACTCATATGAACTCACAGCAACAGTGACAGCATGCACTAGTCCTATGCAAGCTCAAACCAGATGAAACCCCAGCATGGACACAGGGATGTGGGTAAGGAATCCCAACTCGACCTAAGGAACTTTTGGCAACTAATGGCTGCTGGAAGGGGAAAAGGCAGTGTCTTATAGGGTTGGGACTTTTGATGGGTTCAGTGGACGGATCCACACTGAAGGACACTGGGGATACAAATCATACACTATAGAACATACATGTTCTATAGTGTTCTCATATATATATATATGAGAGTTCATTAAAATGCGTGGGGGCAATGAGGGAGGATATAGAGAGGCGAGCAGACCTACATGCCATCGAGCTGTATTGTATGCAAAATCACAAAAATTCAATGCAAATGTAAAAATGCAAAACGAAAGTAAAGTATTTTTTGAAAGGATGATAGGATTGAAGCTGAAGGGCTTCCAAAGATGCTCAGAACTCACACCATGCTGCTGGATGGCCTGGATGCTGGCCACGATGCTCCAGGATTTAACGTTTGCCTTCCTAGCTTGGTCATGCTTTGGACCCACCCCTCCTTACTCCTCCATTCCTCTGTTTTAGAATGCAGTTGCTTACAACGTGGCATCGAGTCTTAGAAGAATGTAACTTAGAAAAAATTACAAAGATGGTGCTAAGAATTTACCTCGAGTCTCAGAGGAGCTTCTGAGGAGTGCTGGACCGGCTGAAACTTTGAGGAAGCAGTTTAGTATGTCTTCAATTGCTCGCAGGACAGTGTTATCATATTAGATGGAAGTATGACCTTGATTATGTCTTTATTTGAAAGAAATAACTATTTCTTAAGGACACGTGCTTGGGTAGAGTTTATATTATTTATTTTTCTGTTGCTGTGACTAGGGAACTTATGAAAGAGTTTACTGGAGTCTGTCACGGTGTGGGGCATGGTGGCAAGAGGAGGCTGGAAAGAGAAGCGCAAAGCAGAGGCACACATCTTCAAGCAGGCACAGGAAGCAGAAAGTGACTGGGGGTCCAGCAAGGCTTAAGAACTCTCTAAGACTGACCCCAGGGACAAGCTTCCTCCAACATGGCCACACCACCTCAAGCCTCACAAAACAGCACCAGCAAATGAGGAAAAATGTTCCCATGCTTGGAGCCTATGGCCATTCTCATTCAAATCGCCACAGAGTTGTGATGGTTAATCCTGACTGTCAGCTGTATTAGACTGAGAGATCTCTACTGGATCAGTAAAGGACTCAGCTAGGTGTGACTTTTCAAGCATTTGCAGAAGACATTAAGATCATGAAGGCTCTGACCCAACCTATGGTTTGATTTTTCCGTGGATTCAAATAGGAAATAAATTCCTGCGAGGTGGTGTAGTATAGAAGAAGAGGACTCCATGGCAGAAATGGGTTGCTGTGGGTATGCATTTAAAGGGAAAACCTGGCCCTGGACCATGCTTGTTATTGCTGTCTCCTTCCTGGCTTCCACAAGATGAGCAGCTTTCTACTGCCATGTCCTTCCATCATGACAACATGCCTTTCCACAGGCCGAGAAGCACAAAGCCAGCTGACCTTAGACTGAAACCAGGAGCTAAGGAAGACCAATCCTTCCTCCTCCTACGTTTGCCTGGTGTGATGGTTAGCTTTTAATTGTCAGCTTACACAGTCTAGAATCATCTGAGAAGAGAGCATCAGCTGAGGAATTAGTTAGATAAGATTGGCCTGTGGGGATGGTTTTGAGTAACTGCCTTGGTTTTTATTGATGTGGGAAGGCCCAGAGCATGATGGACTCCACTATTCCGTAAGCAGGATGGTACTGAACCACATGGGACAGAATAAATCTAGGCAAGAGGAAACAGGTAAGGAAGGAAGGGCCCTTGTGTTTATTTTCACTTAACTGTGGGGATGATGCTTTAAGTGCTTGCCTTGACTTCCCCATAATAATAAACTGCAACATGGAACTGTAAACCAAATAAACCCTTTCTCCTCAAAGTAGCTTTCTGCCAGGTTGCTTTATCACAGCAACTGACATAAAACTAGAACACTTTAGTTATTTTTCTAGATCAAAAACTGAATAGCACAGTTTCTAAGAAAGTAAAATATATTTTATTAATTAAAAGTTATGATGCCCAAGTACAAACTATAGAGAATGCTTAGCTTGAACCACAGGGTCAGGTCGGAGCAGTAACAGCTCCACAAGGAACTTCACTACTGCCCAGACCGGTAGGTCTTCATAACTACCTGTTGGTAAAACCCGACAATAGATTTAAATCCTTAAAAATATCTTGTTAAAAAGTTAGAACGAAAGTCCAGTAGATGTGGCAGTTCACACTTGTAGTCTCAGCAGTTCAGAGTTGAGTTAAAGCAGATAGATTGCTGTGGTCTGAAGTCAGCCTCATTTGCATAGGTAATTCTAGGTCAGTCTGGACTACAGAGATCCCTCCCCCCGCCCCCCCAAAAAAAAACAGTGAAAAAGAACAAAGAAAAGGTGAGAGTGGAAGTCATTATGGTAATTTGGATGCCAAATCATCTATTTGGGGAAGACTCTTAGAAACTACTTCAAAATAAAGTTCTGAGGGGTTTTTGAGATTTATGTGAAATCAAGTCTTCAGGCTGCAGAAAGCCTGAGTTCTTTCTAATACAGCACACATTTGTGTGTTCGTGGCAAGGAGTCAGAAAAACAACATGAAATTTTTCCAGGCAATTACAGAAGGAAAAAGGCCTGAGTGTCAGCCACACACTTGTCAGCATGTGAATGCATCAAAGGATGTGGTGCTGAACGCCATGCAGACCAGTCCGCAGACACAAGATGCATCATTACCTCCCCTTGCTGCCTGGCGATGTGTGCTCACTGCCACAGAAGGTATCCAGCCAGAAGAAACGGATGCTTTGAACTGCTATCGATATCAGCCCTAAATCACCCCAAGTTCCGAGATGGGGAGACAGCTGAGGTGGAGTCTCTTTTTCAATGATTTTTTCCCATAAGTGCATCTTACATCTTTAACTGGAACACATGAATCCAAAGGAAACAGATGCAACTTGTGGGGTGGACTCTTCTTTGGCCAGGCTTGACCTCCTGGGTGGGTGAAGGGCAGGAAAAGTAAACCCCGCACATCCGGATGTGCTGGACAAGCAGCAGCTGCGGAGACGGTCAGGCCAGGGCTGTGGGCCACAGAGTGGAGCAGACCCAGTCACCACAGCCGTGCCACAAACTGCACATCTTCCTTTCTCTACTCATCCTGTGTGAGACCTTCCACCTCACCATACAGAATACACGAAACCCTATAGGTACTTGGTAGCCTAAGGCTCCACTCCAGTTGTTTTATCTCTGGAAGGAGCTTGGAGAGTGCTCATCTGTTGGGTGCTGGCCTGGAATTTCACTCCACCAGACAATCTCAGACCCCACTCGGTGCCTTTGGAATTTGGAAGTGCTCTTAGACACACTGACAAGATTTACTAATCCCGCCAGGAAGAACCTGAAGTTTTATATGCTTTTTCCTGATCCTATGACATGTGCCAAGGATATCCATGTACTTTCCCAACTGTGGTGGAGATGACTTATAACTCAACCAGATATTTGGGATATATATGGAATATTCCCCATATATATGAATATATATTATACATATATATAAAAATTCCACACAGCTCAAAGGTGATGTGATGTCATATTTCAGTTCATCTCCATTTAACTGTGATCTGCTACATGAGGTCAAGCTTGGACTTTGGATATGGGCAAAAGAATTTGAATAAAACCATTCTGACTCCCTGTTCTTCAACTTTAGTCATGGAAAATGAATTCTCTTCTGGTCTTTCCTTGTGCAAACCGAATGCCTCATGTCAATGAAAGAATGAAAACAGCATTCCAAAATAAGAACGTATTTTAATGGATTTATTTTAAATCCTTTTTAAGCCTTCTAATAAAAACTATATTGATCAAGACGTAAAGTAGATTTGAGGCATCCTGTCCAAGGGCAGAAATGAGCCTAGTCCTAATCATACAATAAGTTAAATGACATCAAATGTCAATGAAAACCATTTAAAATAATTTGGAAGTAATCTTTTGAAAATTGGCTCAAAATGTCAGAGACAAAAATTCTAGTGTGGTGTTGCAAGGAAAGAGGAGCAAGCTAGCCAAAAAACATTGAAGATGAAGATCCCATTTAAACTGCTGTGATTGCCGGAAAAGATCCCAAGTTATAAAATCCTTCAAAGTGTTTGACAGTAAATCAGAAAGTTGCTCCAACTCCTGGATAACATACGGCAGCTGACACAAGGATATCTGCTGCTGAATAGAATTTCTTGAATCCCAATGCAAAGATGATGTCACTTACACAAAGCTCTTACTTAGTTATCACTGACTCACACACATTATTATTACTACCATCATTATAATTACTTCTTTCATGAAAAACAAAATTAAATAGAGCCCCTGTTCTAAATAGATAGGAAATGTTAGTATGTTTGGATTCCGTTAACCATTGCTCTGAGTTCTCTGTCACTAAGAAAAATAGGGACTCTCCATAAAGTCCTGTCATGGAAGCTTGAGGACCTGAGTTTGATCTCCAGCACTCATATAAAAGTCAGAGGGGTGGGGTGGGGCAGGGCAGGGCAAGCACTTGCAATTTCAGTTGGAGGCAGAGACCGGGTCCCTAGTGGAATCAGTGAACTCCAGGCTTAATGAGAGACCCTGTCTTAAAATATAGGCAAGTGAGGAAGACACTGATGTCAACTTTTGGCCTCCAGAAGTTGTGATAACACACACACACACACACACACACACACACTCACTCACTCATGAAATAGAAAAGAAAATGATTCTGATTGTTTTGCCAAGTAATTTCACCTCACGTTCAAGGTCATGATGAAAACTTCTGACCTTTTCTAGCAATAAATTCAGGTGGATCAATACATTTCACATCTAGAAATGTTATTATTAAGTGAAAAAGGTAAAGTATTTTAAAATGAGTTTCCTTTGAGAAAAGAATAAGCCATCTATTTTTATCTGAACACGTCATACATGAAGGGGAAAGATGGGACGCTATATAGACTCAGCCCAAAGGTGCTAGCCCTCTGCAAAATGACTTCTCCACATAATGGCTTTATAACATGAGCAATATTTTATAACATGAGTAGCATTTTATATGAGAAATATTTTGTGACATGAACAATATTGTCCCCTTGCTTTTGTTCCCAGAAGATCATCTCTGTGTAGGTGAACTATATAGCTCAAGGGTCAAGATACTTATGTTATCTTGCAACGAGTTGCATATGCTAAGATCTGATTTCTCACCAGACCCTACATAAGGCTTCTTTACACATACGAAGTCAAGTAAGATTTAAGTCGCTGAAATTATAGGAAATGATTTGATACATTGGGGGATACACATGCTAAATGCAGTGGTGTCCCCAAGTAGAAATCATGCCACCACCTGTCTGTGTGACTGGGGTCAGTCACCAAGACTCTCTGACTCATGAGTTTGTTGGAGCACCAAAGACACTTTGTAGATTTAAAATTCTAAAGTAAGCAACATTCTTCTCAACTCTGTGTCAATGAACGGATAAATGTATCCTGGCTGGAAGCTGGAAAAGACCTTAGATGTTACATAGTCCAGCATGGCACAAAGGGAAACCAGGAGGGACCTAGATACTGAAAGTAATTTGCCTAATGTAACCTAGTCTTTAATTACTGAAGTGCTTATGCATGTGCCTGCACATACACTCCCCACTTGTAAAGTGGGGAAGAATGAAACAAAGAAAGACTGTAGTGTAAAAACAGGCAGCTTCAAATCCAAGTCCTACAGAGACCTCCAGGGCTTAAATTCTAATCTTTAGTCAGTCCAGACAAACCAACCAAACAAAAGCCAGAAAGCATGATGGTTTATTTTATGTAACATTTTGGCTAAGCTACAGCACCCAAATATCCGGTTCAGCATTGCTCCAGGTACTTCTGTGAATGTTCCCAGAAGATACTAACATGTAAATCAGCAGACTGAGAGGAAAGCATATGACTCTTCCTGATGTAGATGGGCCTCTGTACATAGGCTGAAGGCCTGAGCTATCCCAAAGACTGGCTATCCCATGAAGACAAGGGAATTTTGCTACAGTACATCACCCTTAACCTCAAATACAATAGTACCTTTTCCCTGCTGACCCTCCTTACAAAAATGGAACTCAGTATCCACAATGATGCGAGGCAGCTCCTTTAAATCCCTCAATTTAAGCGTACAGACCTAAGAGAGAGGGAGAGAGAGGGAGAAGGATGGGGAGAGGGGAGTGAGCCAGTTCCTTTAAATCTCTCAGTAAAGGCATACAGACCTGGGAGAGGGGACAGAAGAGATGGGGAGCGGGAGGGGGAGGGAGAAGAGGAACCGGGAAGGGGGCGGGGAGAGGGAGAAATGACACAGTATCATATACATACACACATACTATTGGTTCAGTTTCTCTGCAGAACTCATACTAATCCAGTTCCAAAACTAAAGCTAGAAGCCAGGAATTTCCTCATTCTTCAGGTACACTTCTGCTCTGAAGGGTATAGCTATCTTTCCACTGATTAACGTCTCTTGTCCTACCTGGGCCACTATAACAGTATCTTAACCTCTGTCTCTGCCTCCAGTCCCATTCCCCACATGCACCACTGCCAGAAATGTCCTCCCATGAAGCACAAATCACATGTCAGTCAACTACGGGAGTTTCTTCCACTGCCTTCTTAGATCGGTAGACAGGCCCTTCATAGTCCAGGTCCCCTCCACGTTTACAAATCCACCTCAGATCATCCAGGGGATTCAGTTTCCTGCAGGTGCCTGGTCACCTGCATTATTGCTGTGGCTGCTGGTGTGGTATCAATTCACAGTATCACGTCCTCAGTGTATGCTTTCCCCTACTACGCTCATCCCACACTAGACTCCTAGAATGCATTTTGGAAACAGAACTAGAAATCACCTTGTTTATGATTATCTGTGTAGTCTTATCTTCCCACTCTCATTATAAACTCTCTGAAACCAAGGTCTGTGTCTCAGGAATCTCTAGGAAAACACACAACAGACTATATAAACCAAGTCTCCCCACTTCTAGTCAATGACACATCTAACTTTATTTGAGTGGTGGAATTTGGTCACTTCTCTCTCTGCTGTTTTTCATATGTTGATATGGAGAGAAATCTGTAACTAACTTTTTCAAATAATAATAATCTGTGCGGTATTTACATCCAAGTGAGTCTTTGTTTTCTTTTCTGCCATGACCTTTCCTGTGACCAGTTCAACAAATACAGCAAATCCACATCTCCTCACTAAAGTATGGAAGACCCAAATAATAATTAGTGAATTCCATGACACCAGCCAGAAATCTAAGCCTTTTCCATAAATTCAGTGTAAACTACACATTTCAAAACAGAACTTAAGGAAATGTGTACTGAATCTTTTGAGTATTATTATTCTTAACCAATATCTTTAAAATATTTCACCCAAGTCTTACTCTCTAGATTCTGGTCTATTCACAGCCAAGACTCAAAAAGTCACTCGGGGGCCATGGGAACCCTGGTTTACAGCAGTGACCCACCGGATATGCTTCATCTAGACATACTGGAAAAGATGCTTTCAATGTTTTATCTCATTAAGTCCTCAAACTTCGCAAACCAGAAACAGGCCTTTCTTTCATATTGCTAGATAGATGTTTGGCTGTCCCCAAATCCAGATGCACATTGGTCACACTCAGTTTTCCATTGGTCCATAAGTTTCAGTCTACATTCCAACCAACTTTCAAGTGAGTTTTTTAAAAATCATTTTAATGACTGAAAATATTCAGGAGACAATTTCTACATAGCTAAAGAATGAACCATTGAGATATCAGAACAAAATCCAACTGGAAGATGCCGTTAGAGTTCCCCAGGGCTGAGGTGGAGAATACATTCTTCTGATGACGTCGTCCCCGTCCCTGACACCAGAAGTATTTGCATACGCCTGGCTTTGCATTTCTCTATCATATTCTCTTGGATTTTGATTTTTACCCTCTTTCCTTTTCCCAGTGTCCTCTGGGGTACGTTTCTTCTGAATCCTAGACACTGCCTCAGGCTTCCTGCCCCCATGTCAATCACTGAGATGGTTTTCCATAATGTACATCTCAACAGGTCAGTCAACTAACCTCAGTTCTCTTCCCTTCTCAGTTGCCTTTGTCTGGATGACCTCATCCTCCACTTGGTTTTATTACACGCTTATGGTTTGGATGTAAAACGTGCCTCATAGACTCACATGTTTATAAATGCTTGGCCCCCACCTTGGTGTCACTGTTTGGGGAAGCTGTAAGACATTCGGAAGTCTAGTCTAGCCAGGAGGGATCAGTCACAAGGGTCAGGTCCTGAAGGTCATACAAGTTCGTGGTTTGGTTTTAGGTTTTCTGCTTCCTGATCCACCAAGATATGAGAAGCCTCTGTTAGAAGCTGTGGATAGCCACTGTGGGCACTACCAGACCTTCCAGACCAGAGGGCCTGAAATGGTGAACCAAATTAACCTCTCCTCCTGTGGCGGTTTGAATGAGAACGTCCCCCACAGGCTCCAAGTATTTGAATACTTGGTCAGTTGATGGCATTTGGGGAAGGATGTTAGGAGGTGTGGTCTTGCTGGAGGAAGCAAGTGACTGGGGCCAGGCTTTGAGAGTATAGAGCTATATCCCATTTTCAAGTCTCTCTCTCTCTCCTATCTCTCTCTCTCTGCTTCCTGTGACTACTTGAAGATGAGAGCTCTCAGCTTGCCTCTCTGATTCCCTTCTGCCATGCACCCACATCCCACATAATGGACTCTTATTCCTCTGGAACCATAAGCCAAATAAACTCTTCTTCCAAAGTTCTTTGGTCATGATGTTTTAATACAGCAATGGAAAAGTAACTCATACACCTCCCCTAAGTTTTTTCTGTTGGGTACTTTGTCACTGTGACAAGAGAAGCATATGGTCCTTGTAAGTGGACAGCTCAGATGTATACACACATTAGTTTCTTGGTGTGTTCCTGGGTCTCTTCCACTGCTCTGTGTGTCAACTTCAGGACAGCCCTCCACCCTGAGCCTTGGACCAATACAGCTTGCACAGCCATGCTGAGTTTGAAGGTCCAAATACAAGTTCAGTCAGTCCAAAGGATCACTTTTCTATTACTGATCTCTGTGCCCTAAATGAACATAATTCTTTCCCCCAGGTTATCACAAGTTAATGGAATCATGCTACATCATCTCTCATCCACAGGTCTGGAGAGCTGTCACGGGATCTTCCTCCCCTTCAGCCTTACGTGCACTGAGGTGTCCCTTCACAGTTCATTCTGGACACTCACGCTCCCCTCCGCTCCTCTTCCCACTACAGGCAGCATTACCACATCTAGATTGCGAGAAAACTCTCCTAACAAGTCTCTGATCTATCTCAGCCCTCAGGCCTTCCCTTCTCTGCACCGTCCTGATACTATCGTTGTCTGTGCAGATCTTAAGAACCTCCCAGAGCTAGAAGACACAGGTTAAAACCTTCTGCATGATCTCGAAGGTGAAGACCATCGGTGACGGCGTCTGCCATCATCAGTGTGCCATCGTCAGCGTGCCATCGTCAGCGGTACCTCCAACCACCACCAAGACCTTGTACTTGTTCTCTCACTTTATACTCCGCTTTTCTCAACCCTGCCCAGATCCTCGCAGCCATGGAAACTTGCACACACTTTCCTCGGCCTAGACTCCTCACTCGTTCCTTGCCACCAAGCCACCACTACTGGCCATACTCCTACGTTTCTAGTTTTTTCTAAATGATCTGTTTTCCTTTCAGGGACCTCCTAGACTCCTGACTTGACAGGGATGTTCTAATGCCCCATTTTTTATCTTCATGCACTTATTCCCATTTTAGTCATAGTAATTGATAGTAGTTCATGATATACTACCATTTTCTCTCTCTCTCTCTCTCTCTCTCTCTCTCTCTCTCTCTCTCTGTTTCTCCCCCCCCCCACACACATATGTATATAGTGGACAGAACATTCTTTTTTTAATACTTGTATTTTAAAGACTAAATTCAAGGCTAGCACATAGTGTCATTTACATGACTGAAAAGTAAATCTGTAAATAGATGATCCAATGAAAAGAACATGTGATTTCTCTAAATATCCTTTCTGTATGCTTTTGCATGCAAATCATTCATCACTTTTTGTTTTTTCCCCCCATACACATAGACTAATGACAGGAAAAGCCACATGGCAGTGTCTTATCTGGGATGTTTCCCCCACTCAGGATTGGTAGGAATGAGTACTTTGAAAGAAGCACCAGGATTCTCTGCTCTCTTAGCAAAGGTGTCTCTTTTCCCATCTTCATGTCTGTATGTCCCTAGCTATGTGAAGGTTGACAAATCCTGATTCTGTCACTAACTGGCTCTGAACCTAAGACTGAATGATTTAATAGCTTACTGTCCCAATATTTCTTCTATGAAGGTGTGAGATAATCCTCTAGATGCCATATTTTGAGCTCCTGTTCTGACCATGCTTTGTGAGGACAAGGGGAACACTTACTGCCTTCAGAAGAGAAACCGCTACCCAGACATTTAAGTAATCCTAATAAAATTTATGTCTTAGACATAAAAGAATTTGAATTAACATATATCCAGTTGTGTTAGAAAAAGGGAACGCTCTCAACTGAGGAAATGCTGTCTTTTTAAATGAGCAAAGACTCCCCCAAGCTCTTAACCAGGTGAAATTATTCAAGGAAATCTAGTGTATGTCAGAAACAAGCGGTCTGAAGATACCTATGTGTTCCAGATAATTCCAACTGGATCATACTAGTTATCAAATTGCCTTCTAAGTTACCACACATAATGAACATAATTTGCTTTCTTCACCCAAACTGCCATATACATGGATACATACACATACATTCACACACTTACACATACTCAACATATACATACACACACAAAGAGTATATTATTTGCAGGGTTTTAGCTACTACAACATATCAGTGGTAGGAAGCTGGGAAAGCTCATGCATTCTGTTTCTACAGAAACAAAATCATTCTAAAAGTGTCTGCTCTGGCTATAGTATTTCATTTTCCTGGATCCCTCTTCTAACAAAGCTCTTTTACATATCTCACTCATTTAATTATAATTACCTATAATAAATACATTGTATTTTCTCTTTTTTAGAATATATTTTATTTACTATTTTTATTTTATGTGTAAGACTGTATCGCCTGCATGTGTACATGTGTAACTCTGTCATACAATGCCTGAAGAGGCCAGAAGAGGGTGTTAAATCCCCTCAAACTAGAGTTACAGGTGGCTGTTAGGCCCCATGTGAGTGCAAGAAATCCACCCCAATTCTCTAGGTTCTCTGCAAGAGCAGTCAGTGCTCTTAACCACTGAGCCATCTCTCCAATCCTGTATTTTCTCTTTTATAACCAAGAAACTATGTTCCAGAAGACAATGGGCTCCAGACCAGCTGAGGCTAAAGACTGAGACTAAGAGTGGGAATGTGAAGAGCTATGGTGTAGACAAATGAATTAACTTGTCTGAACCCATGCATTTAGCATAGAGAACCCCATGGAAGAGCTTTCTGTAATACACACCATTCTTCTTCTCTATAGGAACACTGCCTGGAAAGTTTAAATATTTTAAATGTTAGTTCTAGTCAGTGGATAAAAATACTTCGAATGCTTATCCTCACGACATCCATCGCTTAGTTAAAGCCATCACAGATGGCAGCCACGCTTGTTGTCTAAGGAAGGATGTAAGTTTTCCGCAAGCTGAACAAACTCCCCGCCCCCAAGAAGTCACTTGGGAACGTGACAAGAGAGCAAGGGAATTGTAGGCACAGACATGCACAGCCTTGGACTTACCGGAAGGAGATTTTGATTTCTCATTCTAGTTAACTTCACTAATCACAGAATAAACAGGTACCTGATTAAAGAGTATACCTGACTATGTTGGCAAGGGTGTTTCTGGGAGAGATCAGCATGTGGATGGTCTACGGAGTAAAGCCCTCCCAGTGTGGTGGCCATCATCCAGTCCCTTGAGGGTTTGAATACAAGAAAAAGCAGGAGGAAGACTCCATTCTACTCCCTCTACCTGCGGCTTGAACTGAGACATTTGTCTCTCCGTCTTCAGCACTGTAAGGTTTCAGACCTTCAGGGTTGGAGTGACAGCTGCATATCACCTTTCTGGCCTTTGGGACTGTGAACCACACCCCTCAACTTCCCCTTCTCTACAGCTAGAGACAACAGGCCCTGGACCTCTC